>SJYV01008144.1:135162-164594 GCA_006410875.1 Neotragus pygmaeus
TTCGTCCCACCCTCCCCTTCCCCCACTGTCCATACATCCATTCTCTACTTCTGCATCTCTATTCCTGCCCTGCAAATAGTTCATCCATACCATTTTCCTAGATTCCGTATATATGTGTTAATATACAAGAGCTTTTCTCTTTCTGACTTACTTCACTCTGCATGACAGACTCCAGGTCCATCCACATCTCTACAAGTGACCCAATTTTGTTCTTTTTTATGCCTGAGTAATACTCCGCTGTATATATGTACCACATCTTTATCTATTTATCTGTCGAAGGACATTTAGGTCACTCCCATGTCCTGGCTGTTGTAAATAGTGCTGCTGTAGAAATGTTTACCTGTATTAACATGTTTCTCATTGTTACCTAATATCCTATAGATGACCGCATAGATGAGTTTGTCGGCTCAGCCCTCTAATACTTGGGTAGCTGGGTTGCTCCCAGTTTTTGCTGTGATGAACGTGTTGTAGTGAGCTTCCCATCATCTTGCCTTCCTTTGCACTTGGATGAGTGTTTCTCTAGGAATATACTGAGAAGATTTGTATGACAAATGTATGTATGTCTCAATTCTTAAAATATAATTCCCGGGTGCCTTCCAAAGCAGTCAAGACAATTTCTTCTCCTGGCGATCCTGAGATCACCAGTCTGATTTTTATGCTCTCTCAAACTGATTCTCTCTTTGGTGCCATTGCACTTGATTTTTGAATCATAGCGAGTTTATATCATAGTTCCAGGCAATAGCAACCCACTCCAGTACTCTTGCCTGGCAAATCCCATGGATGGAGGAGCCTGGTAGGCTGCAGTCCATGGGGTCGCTAGGAGTCAGACACAACTGAGTGACTTCACTTTCACTTTTCACTTTCATGCATTGGAGAAGGAAATGGCAACCCACTCCAGTGTTCTTGCCTGGAGAATCCCAGGGACGGTGGAGCCTGGTGGGCTGCCGTCTCTGGGATCGCACAAGGTCGGACATGACTGAAGTGACGCAGCAGCAGCAGCATCAGCAGCAGCAACACTGTCTTTGCTTTCTGCCCATTTTCCAGTCCCAGCTTCTCCATGTGGGCCTTCATGCCCACCCTTAACTGCCCCTCCTTTGACCTCTATTCAGATACAGTCTTCCATCTTATGATCAGAATGATCCTAGGGTACTGATTAATTATTTACTCAGTTCATTTATTTACTTGTGACCCCATGGACTGTAGTCTGCCAGGCTCCTCTGTCCATGGACTTCTCCAGGCAAGAATGCTGGAGTGAGTAGTCATTCCCTTCTCCAGGGAATCTTCCCAACCCAGGGACTGAGCCTGGATCCCCTGCATTGCAGGCAGATTCTTTACTGTTTGAGCCACAAGGGAAGCCCCATTTCACAGATATTATATGAATAACAGGGATGTCCTTTCCCCAAGCACAGACACTTTTGAAATGAAGTCATCATCTGTCTTACCCATGGCCTCCTTTTTTTCCCGTCACTCCAAAAGGAAATCCAGGTCGTCTTTGCTTAATGCCACGAAGGGATTTAAACAGCATGTTCTGATGCCGGCCACTATTTCTGCTGCTCCAGAAAGTCTCATTTCTTGGGCATTGATTTTGAAGGTGATGGTATAGACAGCTTGTCGAGGGAGTTTGCAGCATCCAGATGTTTCATCCTCATCCAATTACCAGAGTCTTTGGGATTGTGAGATTATGAGGTGATGTTGGGGAAGACACGATGAACACCTACCACATAGATAGATCATACTTCCCAGTTGATCCTAACAGATTAATAATGCATTCCCACTGCACTCTTATTCTGTTAGGGATCTGTCTTGGCCAGGTCTCAGAGAATGCAAGAGGGAGTTGAAAGGGCTGAAGAAAGAAGAAGGATTAGTTCTGTTCTTGTGCTTCAGGCAACCACAATAAGCCGTTGTCCTCACTGGTATCTAAGCTATCATCCGACAGCATTCTTTCATTTAGTGAATTTTACGGACCATCAGCCATATATCACAGGCTGTGCTAATCCTGAGGATGCAAAGATAACTGGGAGAAAAAGATGCTGCAGCAGCTGCTTTCAAGAAGGTGACAATTTAGTGGCTGAGATGGACACTTATCAAATTTTATGAGCAAATGTGAAACTACAACTGTGTAAGTGAAATACAAGAGAAATGCATGGGGCTTAAGAGCACCTGTAACAGGGAAGTTTGACTTACCAAAGAGCTCAGGAAAGGCTTCTGGAAGGAAGTGACCATTAATCTGAGAGTTAAATAGGCAAAATGTTAGTCAAAGAGCTTTTCTAGTAGCAAGAAAAGCAGGTATAAAGGTCCTGGGGTGAGAAGGAATGATGGCACTTAAAGAACTGACCAAAGGACCGTGGAGGTGGAGCCAGGTGGAGAGGAAGCTTGGGGCAAGATGCGTTTGGAAGCTGAGCAAACCCAAGGACTTTGGGTTGTGTTAAGGATTTGGGATTTTATCCTAAGATCAATGGAAAGCTGTTGACAGGTATTAAATAAGTGAATGTGTGGTGATGGCTTCCCTGGTGGGTCAGTGATAAACAATCCACGTGCCAATGCAGGAGACTTGAGTTTGATCCCTGGACTGAGCAGATCCCCTGCAGGAAGAAATGGCAATCCACTCCAGTCTTCTTGCCTGGGAAATCCCATGGACAGAGGAGACAGGTGGGCTAGACTTCCTGGGGTCACAAAATGGTCAGGCACAACTTAGAAAGTAAGCAACAACAACAAATGTGTGGTGATGGGGGGATAAGGTAGTGACTCATTATGTATTTTCAGGAAATGACTGTTGCAATGTAGATAACAGCAATCATATTGTCATATGCTTCTGCATAGAATCATTTGAAGACTCTTCCTTGCTTTCAGGATGGGATTCAAAATATTTAGAATTATTTTTAGGATTTTTCCCATGATGGCTAATGTCAACTTTGAATTTGCATCTCAGGAAATGCTGCCTTATCCATCTTATGCTCAGCAATTAAAATGAGTCAGCTACTGCTATGATAATGCTGGGTAACAAACAATCCCCACATCTCAGGGGTTCACAGCAACAAGCATTTTTTTTTCTCCCTCATGAGTCTGTGAGTTGACTAAGGCAGTTCTGTTTCATGCTCTGGACTGGCTACAGGTCTGGTCTACTTGTTATTTATTCTGAGATGCATTAGCTACTTGGATCAGGCTTTTTCCATAATAAATCATGAGAGTATGAGCGGCCAAGTCAAACCACGGAAGCATATTTAAAGCCTCTGCTCCTGTAATCTCTACTAATATTTCATTGCTAAAGCCAAACTCAATGCAGTGTGCCATATAGTCTTTCTGGGGAATGCATAGAAAGAGAGTAGAAAGAAGGAAGGAAAGAAGGATAATGAGAAAATAATATAGTTAACCACACTTGCTCTTACTTAATCATGGTGTATAGAGATGGTTGAGGGTGGTATTTAAGAATTAAGGTTTAAAGCACAGCTTTGAATCCTGGCTTTGAAACTTCCTAGCTGTTTGAGTCTGGGCAAGTTAGTAACCTCCTTATATATCAATTTTCTCATTCATGCAACAAAAAAATAAGATAACAATATCTACCTACATTAGAAGGATTAATTTAGTTAAATATCATTTTATTGAAAACCAGACTTATTTTGAAATGTAGAATTATTTCAATTTTAGAAAGTTCACATGATGCACACTCCCTGTGATAAATATATAACATCCCCAGTGGGTTCTGGGGCAACAACTGATAACCAGAGTCTTGAACATTCTGCCATGAAACGTGATCATTCACACCAAATGGAAAAACAAAATGGGTAAACATTTTTGTATCACATCAGCTCAGGTTTTGTCACAAAAATTCATTATAAATGTATTTTGGTTTTCAGAGCATTTTGGGTTTGGGGCTTGTGGAGGAAAAGGATGATGGCCAATGTTAGCTTTGAAACATGGTGTATCTGTGGGTGTCTGGGTGTGTGCTGAGCTCTGCTCTTGAAGTTCGTTTCAGGGACTTCCTTGGTGATCCAGAAGTCAAGACGCCATGTTCCCAATGCATGGTCTGGGAACATGGTCTGAGAACAATGCGTGGTCTGGTTTTGATCCCTGGTCAAGGAACTAGATATAACCCAGAGCAACCACACACACACACACACACAGACCTCAAGTTTTTAAAAATGCCCTCCAGACCCCTCTTCATGGATAAACTCTTCCTGCCCTGATCCCAAACATCACCTCATTCTTTGAAGACCTGTTATCTCCCAACCTGGAAATAATTTCTCCTGCTGCTGCCTTATCACTGCATTGAGCACTCTACCCTCTTGTTCTAATTACTTGTATTGATTCTTGAGTTTAGGGATTGTGTAAAATTCCCAGCACTCCATAAATGTTCTCTGATTCAAATGGTATATACATCCATCACCTAGTCCTTCCTCTCATACTGGATATCAATGACTAGTAGTAGTCATTAGCAGTGATGGTTATCATGGCTAGTATCTGTTGAGCATTGCAGCGTGTCAGCCACTACACTCGGTACTCATCAACTGGCTTGATCTTCAGGTCTGTCTGTAGTGATGTTGTTATTAGGTCTGTTTTACAGATGAAGAAACTGAAACAAAGGAAGATTTATGACTTTGCCAGTTAGTTAAAGCCAGAGTCTGACAATGAGAGTATTGAGTTGACAATCAGCCCAAAGACTTTCCATGTCCAGATGGTATTTGTGACTCCCCCTGACTCACAGCCACGGAGATACATTGCTTTTCAGAACAGGTATCACCTAGTGAGTTGTTTTTGAGAGAACAAATGAATCTTTCACGTGGACCTTTCTTCCATGGCATCCATGTGTCACAGCCAACCAGAGCCAGATAGAACTTAAAGAGGTGAAAGCAAGTTTTATTAAGGGAACACTGAATTAGGGGAAGAAACTTCAGTATGAACTGGGCTCCATCCCCAACACAACAAAAGACAAGTAAGGATTTAGAGCCAAGAATCGAGGTGGAGGTTAGTGGATGGAAAAATCACTAGAGGAAACATCAGGGGTAAGGGCCATTCTGGCAAAACTGACTCAACAGGATTCTTGCCGAAGACAAGCTGGGGTAATAAGATGTCCAGGGGACATCCAATCAGATATCAAAGGTGGGAGATTTTTGCTAAACTTTTTCTGCAGCATTCTTGCTAAGACTGGAGCCAAGGAGCCAAGGATAGAGCCCAAGGTTAGGTCTTATCAACATGGAGCTGTGGGCAACTTGACCCAAGTTTGGTCAAGGAGGGAATCTTGCACATGAGGATGGTCATCAGAGTCTCCTTGAGTAACCTCAGAGAAACCAATGCCTTCTAGTGCATATCCCTTTGGAGGACAATTCTAATGAACTTTTTACAACCTCACAAAATACCTTTGTTTTACTGTTGCCAGTGAATTTGAGCTTCTTCCTATGTCATGAAGAATTTGGAGACAAAGTGAAGAGGTTAAGAAAGTCAAGTGAGAATTTACTTAAGCAAGGGTACTCTGTCAGAGGGAGAGCAGGCAGGCAAGTGAAGAGCTGCTGCCCTAGATTTCTTTGGCAAGCTGGTTATGAAGGTCATAGGGAAGGGGTGGAATATTCATTGGGGAAGGAAGAGTTTGGGGATCATCTTCCCTGATTTTCATCCCAGCTCCACTTTCCCCAGGGGAGGAGGCATTTTTTTAACCTTACGTTGCTTAGATCAGAAGGCTCATAGCATCAGTGCATGATGAGTACTTCTTATCTAAAAGTCTAGTGTTACGGTGATGAGAGCACAATGAGCAAAAGTGTATTCATGCATTTGGACACAGGAGATGCCCACCTTTCCCACTTTTCTTCGTCCTCTATACTACCTGGTCTCTTATCACCCAAAATGGGTGGTTCTCTGTCTGTCTGCAGGTTCCTGCTTCCCTTTGCCTGCCTGTGGCTATTTCCTTTAATCAAAGAAATAGGGAAGACAAAGGCCTTGTGCCCAAGAGTCCCACTGGGCCCTGCAGAGTAGCAGCCAAATAGGGGACACCTGGGCAATATTGATCATATGTTTAAAAAAATAATTGATTAATTGGATGGATGGCCAAGTATGTGGATATATGAATGAATGAATGGGTGGATGACCAGATGGATCAACGAATGAATGATGACTGTCAAATTTCTTGGTTTGATGCTATATGAATTCCACTACTCTTTCCCTGAAATGTTTACTTAAAATTTTTTTTTCCTTATGTAAATACTTTTAAAAATTATATTGAAGTACCATTGATTCACAATACTATATTGGTTACAGGTGTACAGCATAGTGATTCAATATTTTTGTAGATTATACTCCATTTAAAGTTATTACAAAATAATTGGTTTANAAAATGGGTGGTTCTCTGTCTGTCTGCAGGTTCCTGCTTCCCTTTGCCTGCCTGTGGCTATTTCCTTTAATCAAAGAAATAGGGAAGACAAAGGCCTTGTGCCCAAGAGTCCCACTGGGCCCTGCAGAGTAGCAGCCAAATAGGGGACACCTGGGCAATATTGATCATATGTTTAAAAAAATAATTGATTAATTGGATGGATGGCCAAGTATGTGGATATATGAATGAATGAATGGGTGGATGACCAGATGGATCAACGAATGAATGATGACTGTCAAATTTCTTGGTTTGATGCTATATGAATTCCACTACTCTTTCCCTGAAATGTTTACTTAAAATTTTTTTTTCCTTATGTAAATACTTTTAAAAATTATATTGAAGTACCACTGATTCACAATACTATATTGGTTTCAGGTGTACAGCATAGTGATTCAATATTTTTGTAGATTATACTCCATTTAAAGTTATTACAAAATAATTGGTTTATTTCCTTGTTCTGTCTAATATCCTTGTTGCTTGTCTACTTTACACATAATAGCTTGTATTTCTTCATCCCATTCCCTGACTTTGCCCATTCCCCCCTTGAAATGTTGATTTTTAAACCAGTTCTGTTGGGTCATTTCAAAGTTATCCCAGTCAATGGTTGTTGAGGCATTGTGAGCCAAAGAAGGCTAAGATCCAGACTGACACCTTCGAGCTGCATTCCTGAGCCCAGCAGGTAAAAGGGCATGGACTTTGGAGTCAACACTCATGCTCAGCATGATGCATTGATCAGCTGAGCTCTAGTTCCTTCGTCTGCAAATAAGTGCAATAAAACCCACCTCCTGGTGTTGTCTTGAAGATTAAGTAAAATCATACACGTGATGCCTCTTGACCCAAGCCCAGCTTGAGGAAAGGCCCTCCACCATGCCTGCTTTGATCACGCTTGCCATTATTACTGACAACACTGCCTATGGGTCAACTCCTTTGCCCACCCCTGCCCCCCAGGAGGCACTGCTTGTCCTGAGCAGCACGTGGACTCCAGCACAAGTTGCTTTTGTAGGAAGCTCGGATTCTATACAACGGGCATCCCGTTGAGTCTTCTAATTAATCCTCCCTCTGTAAGGTTGCAGCCCACCTACTGCTAAGACAGAGGCCTTCCAGCATTACTTGGTTCCGAGTAGCACTGGAAGCTGAGAGGGGATTTAGGTTAGAGACTGATGTCAGCGGTCGATGTTCCTAGATCAGGCCTGAAGCAGTGAGTATGCAGCAGACCAACTTGGAGCCGCTACCAGTCTTTCCAGGGGCAAGATCCTCAATGCTTAGACACATCAGGTAACCCTGCATGTGAATCCCTGCTGCATGCTGGGGGACATTGGCAAGACACTTAACCTCTCTGAGTTTTGGTTTCCTTACCTATGAAGTGGGGATAATAAGACCTTCCTGTGTCGTGATGGTGATATGCAGCAATAGAACACTAGCCTGCTAATCCCAGGAACTGTCACATGGCACTACGCCCCCAGTGGCAATTTATAAGAAGTTCAGTCTGCTTAGCGAGGCTATATGGGCTCTTGCTATATGAGTTCTACTTTTGATTCTAGTCTTCAGGTTGCAGGCTAACCTTGAAATTAGACCTTGAACTTGAAGTGGGAACTTGACATGCTAGCCCCACGGGCAGACATGTCCACAAAGGGGATTCAGACATTTGATTGGCAGTTGGACAAGATCGTATCTTAAATCCTGGTGTGACTGTTTTCAAGCTTTTAACTCTCTCTCTTACTCAGTTTCTCCATTTGTAAAATGGAAATAATAATCGTATTTACCTCAAATGCTCTCATGAGGCTTTGATTGCAAAGGCATGGCAGGTACTCAACCCTGTGCCTGGCACACAAAAAAGAGCTAAAATGTGTATTATTATTATTATCTGCATTTAAAAACTGTTATTCTCAGTCTCCTTCTTCCTGGCTGTGAGACTGAGGGCAGGCTATCCTGTCTATCAAAGCCTTCGCTTTTCCTTTAAAATGTTGTCAATAGTGAAAACTACCTCCTGGAGTGGCTGGGGGTTTAAATGTCTTCAGACGGTGGATTTGTTGCATGTGGTAAGCGTGTGGTGGGTGTTTTCTTAAACTGCCCCACTTCCTGCATCCCTGATATTCTCTGTGGCTTTCATCCCTGGACCACTCACTTGTCATTAGGCACGTGTCATCCCACATCTTTTTAATGCACCTATTCATTAGGGCTTCCCTGGTGGCCCAGTGATAAAGATTCTGCCTACCAATGCAGGAGACATGGATTTGACCCTGGGTCGGGAAAATTCACTGGAGAAGGAAGTGGCAGCTCACTGCAGGATTCTTTCCTGGGAAATCCCCTGTACAGAGGAGCCTGGTGGGCGACAGGCCACGGGGTAGCAAAAGTCACACATGACTTAGTGACTAAACAGCAACAAGAATCCCATATCCCTTTAGTGCACTTGTCGTGCCTCTTTATGAATCATCTGAGCCCTTTGAGGTCTGGGGTCTTGTGTGCCACTCGAAGGCGAGGGTGGGATGATTTGAGAGAATAGCACTGAAACATGTATATTTCATGTGAAACAGACCGCCAGTCCAGATTCGATGCATGAGACAGGGTGCTCAGGGCTGGTGCACTGGAATGACCCTGAGGGATGGGATGGGAAGGGAAGTGGGAGGGGGGTTCAAGATGGGGAACACATGTACACCTATGGCTGATTCATGTCAATGTATGGCAAAAACCACTACAATATTGTAAAGTAATTAGCCTCCAGTTAAATAAATAAATTAATTAAAAAATAAAATAGAATGAAGGTGAAGGAAAAACTAGGTCGAGTGATTTTAATATACAAATTGTTTCCTGGCATGGTTTGATGTAGCTAAGTTCTGGCGTCTCTCCCAGGATTGGAGAGATCAAGTAAGTTCCGCTTAGACCGTGTTGGGGAGCAGGTGAGGAGGCAGGCACCAAGGTGTTTGTGAAATGCTATTTATGGTTGATCAGGAACCCAGACACCTGCTCATGGGTCCTCAGCTGACACTACAACACGACTCTGCCTTTCTTATCCCCTGGACACTGACAGGCTGGCTTATTTGAACCTTTTTACCCCTTCTTCATTAGTAATAAAATGCACTGTCCCACAGGAACTGAAACCACTCAGAATAAGAACTAACCCTCCCAGCTTCCTTCATTACCCAAAGAAGCCGTGTAGCTTCTGGTCAATGGGGTATAAACAAAAGTATCCAATGGAATTCCCAGGAAATTTTGTTTAAAGGGAAGGGCTCATCCCTTTTCACTATTTCTTCCTTCCTGCTGGCTGAAATGTAGATGGATGGAGCATAAGTGACCATTTTAAGCCATGTCTTAGATGAGATTCTCCCAGAAGAGTAGATTCTATCAGAAATTTGAGAGTGAGTTAATGTGCCGAGTGATCCCAAGAAACACTGACAGGGGATGGGAAAGTGAAACAGGAGGGAAGGAAGCTAGTGTATGGTGTGTCCAAGAACCAATTACGGTGGGGCATCCTACTGGAAAACTCAGGGAAACTGGGAAGCACATGCATCAGAGGCATTCTGCATGAAAGGTTGGGGAGCTGGGGTATTAATACACCAACACCTGTCTGCCATTGGTTGAGGGCTGCTCTTGAGGGCATTACTTCTCCAGCACTTTCAGGCTTTCATATGTGAACCAACCCCCCTGAGAATCTCAGATGCTTGCAGTCACGAACTGTTAGCATGTTTGAAATATCTAATGCTTTGGGGATACAGAGGCACTGGCAACAACTGCTCTAGACCAAGAGTCAAGTGAGCAAAATCCAAGAAGGTGCCTTGGTTCCTGATGATGATGGCGCTATCACACCAGGCTTGGACAGCTAACCTCTAGAGTTTAGGTCAAAGAAAACCCTCTATCTTGTTTAAGCCATTTTTGGGTTTTCAATCATTCACAGCCAAACCTAATATTGAATGATGCATTAAATAATGGTGATGATGACTAAGATGGTCGTAAAGATAGCAACCACATATTGTTGTTCAGTTGCTAAATCATGTCTTACTCTTTGTGACTCCATAAACTGCAGCATGCCATACTTCCCTGTCCTTCACAGTCTCTTGGTGTTTGCTCAAATTTATGTCCATTGAGTCACTGATGTCATCCAACCATCTCATCCTCTGCCTTCCCCTTCTCCTCTTGCCTTCAATCTTTCCCAGCATCAGGGTCTTTTTCAATGAGTCACCTCAAGGAACTGGCTCTTCACATCAGGTGGTGAAGCTTCAGCATCATATTAGAGTCTGTTTGTTATTGTCTACTCAATCCCTCCCCCCCTCCTCACACACATGCAAAGTTATAAGACCTTTTCTGACCTGTTTCATGCCCAGTACCTAGTAGGGTGTTAGATACCTAGCAAGCATTCCAAAAATATTTATTGAATGAAGGAATAACTGAGAAAAAATGAAAAGAAAAGTCAAGATTTCAATCCTGATCAGTCTGTTTCCAGTTCTCCAGCACCCCCCCCTTTTTTTTTCATTTTAAATATTTATTTGTTTGGCTGCACTGGGTCTTACTTGTGGCACATGGGATCTATTTACTTGACCAAGGATCAAACCTAGTAGGAATGGGTTAGCCCCTGGACCACCAGGGAAGTCCCTCCAGTTCTTCAGGTGTTGGTCCCTGGGATATGGTAAAAAGTTTAGAAATCTTATTCTATAAATGATTGATGTATAATGCCAGAGAGCCCGAGTCTTGGCAAAGACAGAAACCTGGGATGGGATGAAGCTGTGAACGTGCTTATAAAATAGATCATTTTCATAAAAAGTCAACATGAGGAGCTGAGTCCACGGCCCATAGCAAAGGACAGGATCAGCTCTTCTCCTAGAAAGTCTGTGAGGCCCGGGCCAGACCAGGTAATGGCTCGTCCCCAGAAGGACTCAGAACAAGGTATTTATGGAAAGCCTACTCCTTCCCTCCCTTGCTGGTCAAAGCTCCTCCTGTTGATCTGCTGAACCTGTGACCAGTTAACCTTGTAGGTATCCCTGGCCCCCCCTGCAGTTGTTCAAACACAGGCTGGTTGGCCAATGGTCATGGATGTTGTAGAGGGCCATGGCACTGAGCTGAGAGATTTGTCAAGACAGGCTCTACACGCTGTCCTAAAGGTGTATTGAACTTTGTCTGTAACTTCATAGCCTTCAGAATGCACTTCCAGTCCACCATGGGCAAACATCCTTTCTTTCTTTGTGCAAGTGTTCATTTACTGATAGTTTTTTCCTAGGAAGCCCATACAAGGCTAGAGTTGTGAGCAATTGCCTTTGCCATGAGCATTTACAGTGCATCTCCCACTAGGAATCTTTACAATGGCTCTGTAAATAGATGAGTATGCAAAGTATATTTATCTCCTGTTCAGGCATCCCTCTAGTCCCTGGACTCAAAGAGTTTGCCCACAGGCTGTCTGGTGATAGATATATTCCCAAGGAGCTTTTTCTTCTTCTTCTAGTTTTATCAAGGAATAATTGACATACATCAGTGTGTAAGTTTCATGTGTAAGCATGATAATGGCTTGATTTACATATATTGTGAAATGATTACCGGGATAAGTTTAGTTAACATCCATCATCTCATATAGATACACTAAAAAGGAAAAAAAAAATCAGTCTTACTGGAATGAGAACTCATAGTATATGTAGTAGATGCCCTGCACACAAATGAGTTCCATTCTGAGAGCGATTCTAGAGTCTGATTTGTTTGTTAAGTACCACCTGCAATGCAAGAGACATGGGTTTGGTTCCTGGATCAGGAAGAGCCCCTGGAGGAGGACATGGCAACCCACTCCAATATTCTTGCTTTGAGAATCCCATGGACAGAAGAGCCCGATGGGGTATAGTCCATAGGGTTGCAAAGAGTTGAACACAACTGAGCAACTAACACTTTCACACTTATTTACCTTATACATGGAAATTTATACTCTTTGACTACCTTACTCCTGTTTACCTTCTTCCGCCCCCTGCAGCTGTCTTTTTCTTTGAGTTTGGTGGTGGTTTTGTTTTTAGATTCTGCATATAAGTGAAGAACATAGAGTATTGGTCTTCCTCAGTCTGACTTTTTCACTCCCAGGGTACTTCTAATGAGATAATGTCATTTAATTTATTTATTCAACAAGCATTTATTGGCGTGGTTAGTATGTGTTAGGCACTGGATAGTAGAAGATGATACCAGCAGGAATAAGATGAACAGGGCGTGGTACTGTAGTTTGCAGTGTCTCGGGGGAAAATAGACGCAATGAGGTGGATGAAACTGGAGCCGATTGTACAGAGTGAAGTAAGCCAGAAAGAAAAACACCAATACAGTATACTAACACATATATATGGAATTTAAAAAGATGGTAATGATAACCCCATATGCGAGACAGCAAAAGAGACGCAGATGTACAGAACAGACTTTTGGACTCTGTGGGAGAGGGAGAGGGTGGGATGATTTGGGAGAATGGCATTGAAACATGTATAATATCATTTAAGAAACAAATCGCCAGTCTAGATTCGATGCAGGATACAGGGTGCTTGGGGCTGGTGCACTGCGATAACCCAGAGGGATGGTATGGGGAGGGAGGTGGGCGGGGGTTTCAGGAGTGGGAACTTATGTACACCCATGGCGGATTCATGTTGATGTATGGCAAAACCAATACAGTATTGTCAAGGAAAAAATTAAAAATAATAAAATAGAACAAAAATAAATAAATAAAAATAAAATGACACATGTACTTTAAGGTGTCGAATAGAGAAAAGTATAACCAAGTTCATCTGGAGGGGTTGTAGAAGCAGCAACCCACCTGTGCTCCCCTAAGCACTAAACTTTTCTCCACAATTCACACAGTCCCACCCTTTTGTTCACATTAATGCCTCTGCTTAGACACATTATCTTTTCTACTGTTCTTGACAAAATCTTATTCATATTTAGAGTGTCTGGCAGACTGTGTTGGTAGTGTACCCAAAAGTTGCTCTCCTTTTCTCCATGTTTATCCAATCCTATATGGGGAGAAAGGGCAACATTTCTGGGAGGCCAGGCCATGGTGATAAAACTTGGTTGATTTAAGCCAGCATGGTAGCCCATTTCTTTGGTTAAGTAATTCATCACACAGCACATTATATGTGTTGTTATTATTGATAGTGGTAGTAAAGGTTTCATTGCAACAACATATTTACATGGAGGCTTGGACAACAAAAATATTTCTTAGTCTAATGCAGAGTTGGTCCAGTGACTGAGAAATATCATCCAGTGTGAGGGTTCTGCCTAGGTCTCCAATCTGCTTCCCCCTGGGATGGCTGGCTTGTTGCCTTGCGGTCTTTTGATGCCCACCCCAAGTTGGAACATCACATTCTCTCAAAACCATGCTCATGGCATGAAGTGGAGACGGGTCACCTCCCTGTTCCCTTTTTCATGGAATAAAACCCTTCCTGGGGCCTCCCAGTAGCACAGTGGTGAAGAAAGGAGATACGAGAGACACAAGTTAGATGGTTGGGTCAGGAAGATCCCCTGGAGTAGGAATTGGCAACCCACTCCAGTATTCTTGCCTGGGAAATTCCATAGACAGAGAAGCCTGGTGGGCTATACAGTCCATGGGTTGCAGAGAGTCAGCCATGGCTAGGCAGCTGAGCACACACACACACGCACACCTCACACCCTTCCTAGAACCCAACAGTGAAGTCTCACTGGCCAGTTTTCCCCACCCAACCCCCTCACCTTAGATCTACGCGGCGTGAAAAGGAAATGGCAAGGCCAGAGTGTGAAAGATTTTAATTTCCTGTGGATGCCTTCCAGGAGCAAAAGATAGTATGATTCAGTTCAGTTCAGTTGCTCAGTCGTGTCTGACTCCTTGTGACCCCATGAATTGCAGCACACCAGTCTAAGTTTGTCTAAAAAAAAAAAAAAAAAAAAAAAAACGGACAAAGGATCTGATTTAAGTGTGGGTTTGGTGGTGGATCTGGGTGAAACTAGAGACAGGGAGGCTATGGCAGTATTTCTGTAGAGAGACCGTCAGAGCCCACACAGGGCTGGTGTTGGTGAGGATGGGAGGAGATCAGAGAATGAGGGGTCTGGAGTGTTCTCTGGTCAGAGCTGGCCAGGATTGCTGCTACTGGCTCTCTACAGATCTCCTCCTCCATGCTGGCTCCTCCTTTGGGGAGGAAACCCTCTTGTGTCTCAGTCACACTGCACATCACTGCCTTGAGCCCCTTCCCCTGCATCTTCTCTCGGAAAGGCCAGGAAAGGAAAATAATTGACTCGATCTGGGGTGGTGAGCATGTGACTGCAAGGATCTGTTTAATTAAATTTTATCTGCAGCTGCGTAGCCCATGAAAAATCAGCGAACCTTCCCCAGCCCTCTTAACCCCAGCGCTTTATGTCGCCAAACAACTGCGTGAAGGCAGGGAGCTCGTCGTTTGGCTCAGTTCAGTGTTTTCTGGGAGCTGCTGTGAATTCTGAGATGCAGGTAGCTGTGGAGACAGATGGAGTCTATCGGAGCCTCCTTCTGTGTGCAGTCAGGCAGCATCTCTGCAGGTGTGTTGGCTGCAGGCTAGACAGAGCACTGCCTGGTTCAAAGTCACAGTCCAGTTCTTTCTGCAAGCTATCTTTGCATGCCTACTATGTGCCAGGGCTTCCCAGGTGGCACTAGTGGTAAAGAATCCACCTGCCAATGCAAGAGATGTAAGAGACGTAGGTTCAGTCCCTGGGTCGGGAAGATCCCCTGGAGAAGGGCATGGCAACCCACTCCAGTATTCTTGCCTGAAAAATCCCATGGACAGAGGAGCCTGGCAGGCTGTAGTTCATTAGGTTGCAAAGAGTCAGACACAACTGAAGCTACTTAACACACATGTGCCAGGCACCATTCTGGACTCTGGGTACTCCATAGGGAGCAAATCCTAGAGAGTCAAATTAGGGAGAGACCCCTAAAGAGACCATAGTCAATGTTCGGAATAATAACCACTCTGATGGGGCAGAAGCCATGGGCAGTCTTGGCTAGGTTTGCTGCCAAACTACCTCCAAATTTAGTGGCTTCAGTGACAATCAGACTTTGGTTTATGATTCTGCAAATCAAACAGGAGGCAGTTAGGAAGATTTTTCTTTGATCTATGCGGCATCAGCTGAGCCAGCTCATTGGAGCTGCAGGAGATGCTTCTAAGATGGTCTTACTCATAAGGCGGGCAGATCAGTGCTAGCTCTTCACTGGAGCCGACTGTAACCAGGCAGTGCCTCCACGTGGGGTCCATGATGTGTTTCCTGCCCTCAAGAAATAATGAAAATGAGACTTAATAATAACTACGCAGGATATGGGCTTCCCTTGTGGCTCAGCTGGTAAAGAATCTGCCTGCAATGAGGGAGACGTGGGTTCGTTCCCTGAGTTGGGAAGATCCCCTGGAGGAGGGAATGGCAACGCACTCCAGTTTTCTGGCCTGGAGAATTCCATGGGCTGTATATCCCATGGGGTTGCAGAGTTGGACAGGACTGAGCGACTTTGACTCACACAGGGTATGGGCTTCCTAGGTGGTGCTAGTGGTAAAGAACCCACCTGCCAATGCAGGAGGCAAACAGATGTGGGTTCATTCCCTGAGTCAGGAAGAGGAGGGCATGGCAACCCAGTCCAGTGTTTTTGCCAGGAGAATCCCCATGGACAGAGAAGCCTGGCGGGCTACAATCCATAGGGTCGCAGAGAGTCGGATACAACTGAAGCAGCTGAGCAAGCAGGCAAGCACATGAGTATGTTTCTTAGCTAGGAGAAGGGCAATATGTCTGTGTACACTCCCTTTTTTCGCTCAGCTTAGTCTTCATTCAAACCTAGCTTTATTTTATTGAATTCTTCAAGCAATCTGGTGAGATAAATATCTGTTATTAAAAAGGAATAAATTGATGCACGGATTATGTGACTTACATTTGGTCACACGGGAGTAAATGAAAAAGTTAGACAAAGAACTTGTTTTCTTTGACTTAAAAAGTTCATGACATTAACTTTCTGGCTGTACCTCCTTTGAGCTCCCAATTATATATGCATATTTGCTCGATAAAATGTGAAAGAGATTTGCAAGATATGATGGTAGTGCTATTTAGAAAATAAAACTCGTTAGGCTTTGAGATAATTTGCAAGGTTATTGGTCACTAATTCTCTCTTTAGCCGGGTGTAATTGTAGTATGAGATTATCAAAAGAAGGGAATTAGAGAAAAATGGTTCTTAAACACACTCAGCGGCATCTTCTGGTGTGGGTAGCTCTCATGTACACCCAGGGAAGACAAAAGGTGGAGAATCATGAATTTTATTCCCAAATATCCAGGAAAAAGGAGAGATTTTTCTCCTCTATTGCAAGTGTTAGAACTGGTGCAAGAAGATGTCTATCCTGGAAAATGTAAAGAGGGCCACAAAAAAATGAACATGATGAAAAAAAAAAAGAGCACACATTTTAGAGCTCAGTAAATGAGTTCAAGCGTAGCTCTACCAGCCACTGGTTTTTGATCTTGAACATATTGTATATTCTTTTTTTTTTTTTTTTTTTTTTCCTCAGTGTTCTCATCTGTTGGGATGGGAAAGCCTGGTGGGCTGCCGTCTATGGGGTCACACAGAGTCAGACGCGACTGAAGTGACTTAGTAGTAGTAGTTCTCATCTGTAAAGTGGACATGATCAGAGTCTCTACCTGCTTTCATCAGTGGACAGTTCACACTAGCTTCCCATGAAAACAAACCCAGTGTCAGTGCCTCCCCACATGTCTTCCTCATACAGACGGATGAGGGTCTCATATCTTTCCAGGAGGGCTCTCCTCCGAGTAGTGATTCGGGGCTCCAGCTGTGCCCATCCTTTGGTTCTACTGCTCTGGAATTCCTGGTCCTGAAATCCAGGCTGGAAAAACATGGAGAAGGCAGGATGGACACTGAGCACCTTAGCCTGGAGCGAAACACATTGTCCTACTCTGTTCCGAATTAGATGCGTGGATGACTAAACCCAGGGGGGCTGGAAGATGTGGAGGAGGCGATGGTGAACCCGAAGAATCTCTCCCACGCTGCCTCACGTGGTTGCTATGACTAAATCAGTCAACATGTGTACGATCAGTTAGAACACTGTCCAGCATGGAATAAGCACTCAGTAGATACTGTGACTATAGCCGCTGTTATTCCTCAACACGCCTCCTCCCGCCTAAGATGCAGAGAAAAGTGTAGTCCTAGCAAAGCAAGGAGGATACCAGGGAGAAATTCTGGGGCAGCGTTAGCAAGAGGAATAAAGATCAGGTGCGCTCTATAAAGCAGATGTGGACTTCTGAACAAATGCAGAATCCCTTACTTGATATTACTTTGGCGTCATCCCTGTACCCCAAGTTGTAAGCAAAGAGATGTGGCACAGTCTGAATCTTCAGCTGCTGGATTTCGTTCATGAACCATGAAGCAGTGCCCTTCCCCAGGCAAGGCTGACCATGTCTGCCCTTCTTGCCCAGTTCAGGTTCTTCGTGCTCCTGCTGTACGTCCATGCCTGTACCAGTTCATCTTTGCCAGTTTCTACACTTTCTGTGTACGCGTGCTAAGTCGCTTCAGTTGTGTCCAACTCTTTGTGACCTTATGGACTGTAGCCTGCCTGGCTCCTCTGTCCGTGGGATTCTCCAGGCAAGAATATTGGAGTGGCTTGCCATGCCCTCCTCCAGGGGATCTTCCTATCACTGGGATCGAACCCAAGTTTCTTGTATCTCCTGCATTGGCAGGTGGGTTCCTTACCACTAGTGCCACCCAGGAAGCCCCTAGACTTTCCACCCCCTCATTAATTAGTGTCTTAGATTGACTCTCTGAAGTGCTACCCCCTGTGCACAATCTTGGCATATTTTACAGCCCAGGAATATCAGGACTATTCCCACCACGTTCTGATAGAAGAAACCTCAGCCAGTTATACGTCCAGCTAGACCTCAGGCCTGCCCTTCAGACTTCCACCCAGGGATGCCGTTATTATCTCTGCCCGCCCTATGAATTTCCCTACCTAGACAGACCAAATATCTTCAATGATTCTGACACTCCAGTATGTACTCCCATAGGGATTTCATCAGCATTTTATTCTGGAAATCATCAAAGAATTTAGTGCTGTAATGCTGGAGGCAATCATCTTTCCATTTTAGCCCTACATCCCCGTCCTTTGCAGACCTGAGGTCTTTTGACTGAGTCAGGGCAGCCGTGCTGGGGAGCTGCTGACTGGTGGGAGGGGAGGAGCTGGTGAGGTGACTCGGGGGGCTCTGTAGACAGCATTTAAAGGATGCTCTTGAATATGGACCACTCAACACAATTAAAGAACCTTGAGAAAAAAATATGTCACACATCTCCTCATCATGAAATTATATACAGCAATGGGTACTTACCGTGTGATAGATACTGTTTTAAGTGCTTGATGTGTTTTGGCTAATACAGTGCTTACTGTAGCCCTATGATGCCCCATTTTGTGGAAGAGGAAAGTAAGGCATATTAAATACCTGTCCAGAATCCCGCAGCTAGGAAATGGTAGAGTGGTTTTGATCACAGGCAACCTGATTCCAGAGCCTGCACTCTTAATCCCGTGGGTTCTGCCACTCAGTAAAGGATAATCAGTACAACACTTCTTACTTACTCCAGTTTCAGCCCAGAAGTAAATATTTCCCCTATTACTTCAATCCTCACGTACCTGTCATCTCTTTGCCTGTCATTTTATGTAGCATTAGCTTATCAGCATTACTTTGTGTTACCAGTTATCTTGATTATCTTGATACATTATCATATGACATGATGTTCCCTATATATCACTTTCCTTAACCATTTATTCATTTTGTTTCACTTATTCCACAAACATTTATAAGTAGCTACTATGTGCCAGGCAATAGGCTAAGCACTAGTTAACATAAAAATGAATTGGGCAGAGTCTCTATTCTAAAGACATTGACAGGGTCACTGGGGACATCATAACAGATAAAAGAATGTTGTGATTCCATATTAAACACTAATTCTCCATCCTCCCTGCCCACTCCACCCAGCCCCTGGCAACTACCAGTGTACTTTCTGACTCTATGAATTTGACTATTCTAGGTACCTCGTGTAAGTGGAGTCAAACAGTGTTTATATATTGGAATGCATTTTTAAGGTTAACTTAACATGTCCTACAAACAGATTGCACTTCTTTTTTTATTTCTGCCTGTGATGCACACAGTAGGCACTCACCAGTCATCTACTTCATACGAAGTAGCATACATGCTTCAATCCTGATCCCCAGTCCATCCCAACCTCTCCCCCCTTGATGTCCGCCAGAAGGTGAAAAGTCGGGGAGATAGGTGATGGTGAGATGTGCACAAGAATTAGAGTGTACTCAGTGTCACTGAACTGCACGGTTAAATACGGTTAAAGCAGCATGTTTTATATTATGTGCCTTTGCCTACAGTAAAATAAAAACATAACTCAAGAGATATGTACCAAGGATTCTGTGTATGAAAGGGGTTGGAGAACTGGAGGCCGGAGGACCCCCACCATGCATGTCTGGGAGGTCAGCGCCTCCTAGTGGAGGAGCCGCGGGGGTGGCGGGATGCTAACTTGAGCATCCTGGATCCTCGGGGAGGCGAGTCCACTCATGAAGCTGTGAGCAGATGGACTCTGCTGCCTCCAGGGCCAGACTCCTTCCACACACTGAAGTTAACAGTCAGGACAGGTAGTGTGAATTCCCAGCTTGGGATGTTTCATGCCCAAGAGTTATTGAGTCCACAGGCTTGTGCATTTCCTTCTGTGGATAACTCTGACCCTTGCGCTTAGAGCTCCACCACTGTCTTGTGCAAAACTCTCCCTTGCAAGTCCTTTCCTTTTTATCATGCCTGAGTCTTCAAATATGTTGCTAATGGAAACATTTCCTCCTCACTCTCCACACCACGCTCACTTAGCTAGGCTAACTTGAGGCATTTTATTCTTTATCCTGGATCATAATGAACAAAATACTGGCTTGGCCAAAAAGTTCATTCAGGTTTTTCCATAAGATGCTATAGAAAATCCTGAATGAACTTTTTGGCCAACCCAATATTTACAAATATACTTGATTATGCTTCCCTGGTGGCCTAGTGGTAAAGAATCCTCCTGTCAGTGTAGAAGACATGGATTTGATCCTGGGTTGGGAAGATCCCCTGGAGAAGGAAATGACAACTCACTTCAGTATTCCTGGACAAAGGAGCCCAGCAGGCTACAGTCCGTGGGATCGCAAGAGTTAGACACAACTTAGCAAATAAACAATAACAACAAATACTTGATTATAAGTGCTTCCCTTGTACATGTTATTTAATATTATGTCTTTATTTTGAAAAGTGGTAGCTAGCATTTCCTGAGTGCCTCCCAGGTACTATGGTACTATTCCAAGGGTCCTGTCCAGAGGATCTCATTTAATCTTCATGTGTGCTTATACTAAGTCGCTTCAGTTGTGTCCAACTCTCTGCGACCTCGTGGACTATAGTCTGCCAGATTTCTCTGTCTATGGAAATTCTTCAGGCAGGAATACTGGAGTGGGTTGCCATGCCCTTCTCCAGGGGATCTTCCTGATGCAGGGATTAAATCCGCATCTCTTCCATTTCCTGCAATGGCAGGGCAGGTTCTTTACCATGAGAACCACCTGGGAAGCCTCTTAATCTTCATAGTTCTCTATTAAGATGGCAGGGTTATTATACCTATTTTACGGAGGAAGGAGCAAAGGTTGAAGGAAGCTAAGGGACATGTTCAGGGTCACACAAGGATCATACACTAGAGCTGGGTATTTGAATTTAAGCTGTGACTTAAGTGTCTGCATGCTTAACCACTGTGCTGTATGTCTCTTTTCACTGCGTGATGATGTTATAAATCTTCCCCACTAGAAAGCTGGTGGGACCAGTATATTTCTCAGGTATTAACCTATGAAACCATGCTCTGACTCCTGGCAGGGCTGAATGGAGTGGCTCTACCAAGACTCTACTCAAGCATCAAGCCTTCTCCTCCCTGGGAGACTGTACCTTGTATCCCACCACAGCCTTGGACCTGGGGTGCTCTGTAGCCTGCCACTGGATTCTCTGTCTTTCCGGTAGCATGAGCCCCTGCAGGTATGGGTTGATATTTGACAAGGGAATGACCACATGATGAGTATCTGAAAGTTCCAGTGAAATTGCACATTGAGTAGAAGTGAGAATTACATCAGTGTCCTCCTGCTCTGCTCTGGGAAGGTGGAGATGGCTGGCAGGGAGATGGGCTTGAAACACACATGCCTGCCCAGCTCTTCCTGAATATGAAATGGTGCTGGTGGGCAGTGAAGGAGGGGTGAGATGTCCCTGGAGCAAGTTGCCTAGAGCCCTGTAGAAGAAAAGCTCATGGGCCTCCAATTCTGAAATAAAGTGTCTGGCAGACCCAGGAAACAGACAGTACCCTACCTAACTTTAAAATCTATTCAGAATGTTCTAGAACAGTGATTCTCAAATGTGATTTCTGGACCTGCAGCCTTAGCATTTTCTGGGAGCTTGCTAGAACCAGCTTCTGGGCACCTCCCCAGACCTGCTGATTCAGAAACTCTAGGAATGAGTCCCAGAAATCTGAGCTATAACAAGTCCTCTAAATGATTCTGGGGCAAGTTCAAGCATGAGGACTGCTAGTCCAGAGCAAGAAATATATTTTTTATAGTTATTTTAAAATCAGACATTTGAAATAATATTTTACTTTTACGATATAAAAAGTAAAATATTCTTTTAGAAAAATTGTGTTTTTTAGTTACTATGTCATGTCAGACTCTTTGTGACTCCATGGACTATAGCCCACCAGGCTCTTCTGTTCATGAGATTTCCCAGGCAAGAATACTGGAGTGGGTTGCCATTTTCTTCTCCAGGGGATCTTTCTGACCCAGGAATCAAACCCATATCTCCTGCATTGGCAGGCAGATTCTTCATCACTAAGTCTCCAGGGAAGGCCTTTTAGAAAAATTAGGAATTGAAAAAGAAAACTTGCCCATCAATCTTATCTCTTGGTAGGAGATAACCATTATGAGTGTTTCTTGAGACTTTTCTTGATTTGGATCATAATAAGGGTATCACCAGTTTGCCCTAATTTCAGTGAGTTAATCTGAGAATCACCTCCTGGACTCAGGTGAGAAGGGAGAGAAGATAAGGTTGAGACATCGGACCCAGTGATGGGGTTGGGAGCCTCTGCGCCTGCCTTGGGGGAGGCCTGGGGCCAGGGGGGGCTGCCCTAGAGGCAGTGACCCTCTTCTGCCCTAATCTGCCTGTGAATATGGTACATACGGTACATGCTTTATCATCCCTGTTAGATGGGATAAGATTTATGTCAGCTCAGAAATCATTCCAATGATCAAAATATGCGGCTGACAGAAGGAAGAGAGATTAATCTCTCAGTGATTATAGGAGAAGTGGGAGGCTCTTTCAGGGGATGGAGACTGGATGGGGCAGATTTTAACTCAGGTTCGGGAAGAGATCCCACAAGCAGAATTGGAAGGGTTGCCTGACGAAGTGGAGGGCTCATGGCCTGAGACCTGCGGATGGTGGCATATGGGCAGCGTGCAGGTGCCTGGGGCCTGCAGGTGTGTTCTGTGTGGCTGGTGCCACCCCAACATTTTAAAATCTGGAAATTTCCCCTCAACTCTGGAAAAGCAAGATGTCTGGAAACACAGTAGCTATCTCCTCTGCAGGCTGCCGGCAGCAGAAGATGGACAGGGACTGCCCTTCCAGAGGAGGCTTGAGTGTTCCAGTTCCCCGTCACCCCTACTCATCCACTGAGGTTGGATGGCAGGAGTCAGTTATTTCATCTGTGTTCCATTGTCCTATGACAGAGGATGAGGTGGTTGGATGGCATCACTGACTCAGTGGGCATGAGTTTGAGCAAGCTCCCAGAGTTGGTGATGAACAGGGAAGCCTGGCATGCTGCAGTCCATAGGGTCGCAAAGAGTCAGACACAAGTGAGCAACTGAACTGAATTGTCCTACATACAGGCTCCTTCCCATATTCCTGTTAATGATAAATGGTGTCAGGTAGTATTCAAAAGTATAGATTCCTAAGACCTACTGTATAGCACAGGGAACTACTCAGTATCTTGTAATAATCTATAATGGGAAAGAATCGAAAAAAGAATATATATATATATATATATATATATACACATATATGGCAACATTCTCCAATATTCTTGCCTGGAAAGTCCCATGGACAGAGGAGCCTGGCAAGCAACAGTCCATGGGGTTGCCAAGAGTCGGACCTGACTTTGCAAAAACAGCAACAAGGTATAACTAAATCCCTTGTCGTATACTTGAAACTAACACAACATTGTAAATGAACTATACTTCAATAAAGAAAAATAGAGACTATGGAGTTTAAATCCCAGTTGCTCAGGTTTAGATCTTGCCTCTGCCCCTCATGGGCTGTGTGACTTTGGCCTACTTCTTTAACGCCTCTGTGCATTGTATTTCCTCAACTTTAAAATTCATAAAACAAGGTTGCTGGGAAGTATGAATGGGTTCATACAAGTGAGGGGCACAGAATAGTGCCTGGAGTTGGTCACTATCCAGCAAAGGCTAATGATGCCTGCCAGTGATCACTGTTGCCACCACCAGTCATCTTGTGTGGTATACACCTGCCACACCAATATTTGAATTGCTAATGACTGAGTTCGTGTTATTTTAATGCTTCTCTCATGCTCTCAGGCGGCCCCAAAGTGTTTGGAACCCAAAGCTCAGGGGTGATTTCCTGTCCTGAATAGATAGGTGCTCAATATATGTTAGTTCCTTTTCCCCTTCTACTGGTTATTTCAGAGTGAAGGGAAGGTTTTGGCTTTTGAATAATCATTTTATGTTTGAATTAGATATTAAAGAAGCTCATGGTTTAGTAATCCATACGCTAATCATCATAAATTCATTCTATCTATCCATCCATCCATATTTTCCCTTGACTTATTCACTCATTCATTCCTCAAAGGGTGACACCTTTTTTAGAAGCATTGGGAATACAAAAATTAATAATACCAAATACTTCACTTGATGATGTTACAGCCTTCAAGAGAAATAAAATTGTTATCTATAACATACTAGACTTGATAAGGTGATATATCTGTTAGGAGCCTTCTCTAAACTCACAGCTGTTGGATAATTGCATTGTTCCTCAACACATGCAGTCTGTTTCCATACATTGTTCTCATCCCTCCCACACAAACACCTCCTTCACCAAGACTAGACACTCTTGCCGGGGCTACTTTTTAGTAATACACTCTGTCAGGGGCTGATAGTGCCATTTGATGAGATTAGTAGTAAGGTCTATCTCAGGAAAGAGGAACAGGCCACTTCAACGAGGGAAAGGAGAAAACCATCCACCTGTTTATTCCTCCATTCATCCGCTGTTATTCTTGCAGCATCATAGTCAAGAGTGAAGATTATGGAGCCTGATTGCCTGAGTTGAAATCCTGGCTCTGCTGCTTCCTAGCTACATGGTTTACATGAGATTGCTGAGCCATTCGCAGCAGGTCTTGGTTTACTCAACCATAAAATGGGACAGTAAGAGTACCTAAGTGGTTGTATTAGCTACCTATTGCTATGTAACAAGTTAGCCCGAAGCTTAGTGGTTTGAAAAGACAGCATTGATCATCATCACATAGGGGCTTCCCAGGTGGCACTTGTGCTAAAGTACCCACCTGCCAAGGCAGGAGGTGTAACAGATGTGGGTTTGATCCCTGGGTCCAGGAGATTCCCCTGGAGAAACACATGGCAATCCACTTCAGTATTCTTGCCTGGAGAATCTCATGGACAGAGGAGTCTGGAGGGCTAAAGTCCACAGGGTCACAAAGAGTTGGACATGACTGAAGTGACTTAGCGTGCATGCATGCATCATCTCATGGTTTCTGTTGGTCAAGAATCTAGGCATGGTGTTCCTGGGTGTCCTGCTTCTGGGCCACTCAAAGGTTATCATCAAAGTGTGAGTAGGAGCTCCAGTTATTTTAAGGCTAGAGATAGTCAACTTCCAGACTCACTCAAGAGGGCACTGTCAGGATTTAATTCCTTGAGCGTTGTTGGATCTGAGTTACAGGTCTCAGGGCTGTTGGCCAGGAGCTTCCCTTGGTCCCTTGCCACATGAATCTCTGTGTAAGAAGCTCGCAACATGCCAGCCTGGTTCATCAAAGAGACCAAGTGAGAGGACAAGAGAAAAAAGAGTGCCAACAAGACAGGTGCTCTAGTTGTTGGTAACCTCACCTCAGAGGTGACACCGCATCCCTTTTGTGTATTCTCTACAACAGGAGTTAAGTCTCCCTGCCAGCTCACACTCAAGGGAGGGGATTATACAGGGTGTGAATGTCAGGATGGGGGGATTCTTGAGAGTATGTCTGAAGCTGCCATCACAGAGGTTGTGAGGATTAAATGAGTCACGCATGGTAAGCATTTAGAGCAGTGGCCCCTAAACCTTTTGGAACCAGGGCCCAGTTTCATGCAAGGCAGTTTTTTTTTTCTCGTGGACTAGGGGTTGGGGAGTGATTTGGGCATGATTCAAGTACATTACATTTATTGTGCATTTTATTTCTATTATTACATCAGCTCTACCTCAGATCATCAGGCATTAGATCCTAGAGACTGAGGATCCTTGATTTAAAAGTGTCAGGGACATAGTTAAAAACACTTAAAAACTCTTAGCGATTATTGTTACTAATATTATTATTTATGTCTTATTTTTCCAGCAAATATTTATTAAGCTTTCTACTATATCGTCATCCTCTTCTTTGCTGTTGAGAGTTTTAGAAGGATCCCTAGGAGCAGATGAATTATAAGTGGGTCCTTCCTCAAAGAGCTCCTGCTCTACCACGGGAGGGATATTCCTTTAAAAAGTAAAGACCACAGAGTAGAAAATGATTGTTGTGTTGTCAGGGGAGGGCAGAGATATAGCGCTGGAAGGCCCTGGACGGGCACAGGGATTAGCAGTTGTTCAGATTGGCTGGAAAGCAGGACAGTTGAAGGTTAGAAAACTAGACTACTGCCAGTTTGTGACAGGCATTTGGAGTCCATTTCCTACGAGGTGGGAAGCCACGAAGGATTTTTAAACTGGGGAATGTTATAGGCATAAACAAATAGTCTGCAAAGGAGGAGAGAAGACCAGAGGTTCTGAAGTTACCTATTAAAGTTCAGAAAAGAGATCATCTTTCTTGGTCACGAGAGTCCAATAGAAGAAAATCCAGTGCAAGAAAACCAACCGTTTCTTCTGTAAGGCCCTTCTCCATAAGGAGAGCACCATTTTCTTCCTCCTAATCTGAGTCCTGCTTGGCTACTGGGAAATAATCCCAAGGACTCGGGGCTCATTGAGTCTGAACCTAGAGCTTAGTTCTCTGACCTTGGGCTTGCCATTGAACTTTCTGCATTTCATTTTCCTCATCTGACATTGGGATGGATTCTCTAACCTTGAATACTTTGACAATCACACACACATACACAACTGGCTACCCTTATGGAGTACTTTTTAAGAATGCAACAGTGTTGTAGGTTTTCATTATGTCCATTGTACAGATAAGAAAACTGAGACTTGGAAGGTTAATGACTTACAGAGCAAAACCGCAGGCTATTTGATCTCATAGCTCAGGTGCTTCTACTGTAGTGCCAGTGCCTAAGAACTTAAGAAATGGCTCTTCCCTCTCTGCAAACAAACTATCAGAAAAAAAGGAGACTTTATGTCTGCCTGAGGATTAGACGTACAAGACAGCTCTCTCATAAGGACAGTGAGCAGGCAAGACTTATTTCAGTTTCTTGTTTAGGTCTGACCAGAGAAGGTTCTTACATATACTTATGAACTGATGGGAGGAATTTAAATTTTATATATTCTCCATATTTCTCCATAATCTGTCAATCTTCCTTTTCAAGAATTTACTTTTACATGTGTCTGAGCTGTGTTTAATACCTTTTTGACAGTCATCAACTAATTCGTTGTTCCTGTGTTTTCTGACATTGGATTTTGGGAGACATAAGCTGGCCTTCCGAGGTCTCCAGGGCTGTTGGCCTCTGAAGCTGTTTTCAACTCCCCCTTGCGATGTCTCCGATAGCATTACAGGACATGCAGGCACTGAGTTAGTGAGCCACTCTGCAGCACAGCATCTCAGGAAGGCCTCTGTTATAATATGAACATTATGTTGAAATTGACGCTCAGAAACTAAATGATGTAAGTTCCTTCAGAGGGGTCCTTTCATCCGATTTTGGAGATGGAAACATCCTGTTGGAGAAGCCACCAAAGGAAGTTGCTTTATAGCTCAGGATAGCTAAGAAACTCCCCTTTGGCAGTGACTGAGGACCATGCTTTAAGAATATAGCATGAAATCTGTGATCTGAAGTCAACAGAGAACAGTGGTTATCTGTGAGAGGAAGAATTATAAGCAATTTAAATTTTCTTTGTGTATCTATTTTTACACATTTTCTCTAATGAATGCATTATTTTATAATTTTTTACAATAAGTACAATTAGAAAAATGTCATTAAAATATGGTATACTTCTGGTCCTTTGATAACTTGTCATAGATCACTGACATTCAAAATCACAAAAGCGAGACTTCCTGGTAGTCCAGTGGTTGGGACTTTGCCTTCCAATGCATTGGTGTGGGTTTGATCCCCACTTGGGGAGCCAAGATCCCCCATGCCTCGTGGCCAGGAGACCAAAGCCTGTAACAGAAACAGTGTTGTAACAAATTCAATGAAGACTTTAAAAATGATCCACATTCACATCAAAAAAATCTTAGAAAAAATTACAGAATCACATTAACTGGCCATAATGATTATTAATATTTGGGGCTTTATGTATACAAACCAAAGTCTTATTTATTTCCTCCCAAACCTCCTGCGATGCTGGCTTCCCCATCTTGGTAAACAGCCACTCCATTTGTCCTGTTGCTCAGGTCAGAAACCCTAGAATCATCCTTGACTTCTGCTCTCAACAGTTACGTGCAGTAACAAGTCAGCAAGTCTTGTCATCTCCATTTTTGAAAAATATCTTGATGAATTCTTCTTTTTACCATGAACACACTGGCCTAAGGCAGCATCATTTCTCATCAAGAGTATTGCAGTATCCTTTTTTTCTTTCTTTTTTATGGCAGTGCCACACAGCATGAGGGAGCTTAGTTCCCTGACTGGGGCTCGAATCCATGCCCCCTGCAGTGGAAGTGTGTAGTCTTAACCACTGAATAGCCAGGGATTCCCTGCAGTAGCCTTCTCATCAGTCATCTCACCCTTCCTCTGAGTTATTTTTTATGTGGTGGAGAGATCATTAAATATTAAGTCCAAGCAGGTTTCTTCTCTGTCAGATCTCTCTGTGGCTTCTGATGTCACTCATAATAAAATCCATATATAAAGTATTCTTCAAAAACATGATTTTTAAAAAATGGATAGTATGGCTAAATAATGTGCTATGCCAGTAAATTTATTTACCTATTGATAGACTTCTCCCCCGTCTCCAGTTTTATGAACAGTGTACCACGATACTTGTGAACAATTATCTTTCTTTGCATCTCATAGGATTTATCTGATGGACTCCTTTTTTTTTAAGTCTTCATTGAGTTCATTAAAACATTGCTTCTGGTTTATGTTTTGGTTTACTGGCCGGGAGGCATGTGAGACTTTGGCTCCCCGACCAGGAATCAAACCCTCACCCCTGCACTGGAAGGTGAAGTCTTAACCCTTGGACCACCAGGGAAGTCCCTAAGATGGATTAGAGGTGGAGTTACTAAATAAAAGGAACTAAAGAAGGGAAGCTCTCCAGTTTTATCAGGGCACGAAGGAAGTTTGAATAATGCTGCCAGTTTAATTTCCAGATGAAAGTGAAAGAGGAGAACGAAAAAGTTGGCTTAAAGCTCAACATTCAGAAAACGAAGATCATGGCATCCGGTCCCATCACTTCATGGGAAGTAGATGGGGAAACAGTGGAAACAGTGTCAGAATTTATTTTGGGGGGCTCCAAAATCACTGCAGATGGTGACTGCAGCCATGAAATTAGAAGACGCTTACTCCTTGGAAGAAAAGTTATGACCAACCTAGATAGTATATTCAAAAGCAGAGACATTACTTTGCTGACTAAGGTCCGTCTAGTCAAGGCTATGGTTTTTCCTGTGGTCATGTATGGATGTGAGAGTTGGACTGTGAAGAAGGCTGAG
>SJYV01008144.1:164694-186881 GCA_006410875.1 Neotragus pygmaeus
ATCAACCCTGGGATTTCTTTGGAAGGAATGATGCTGAAGCTGAAACTCCAGTACTTTGGCCACCTCATTTGAAGAGTTGACTCATTGGAAAAGACTCTGATGCTGGGAGGGATTGGGGGCAGGAAGAGAAGGGGTCGACCGAGGATGAGATGGCTGGATGGCATCACGGACACGATGGACGTGAGTCTGAGTGAACTCCGGGAGGTGGTGATGAACAGGGAGGCCTGGCGTGCTGCGATTCATGGGGTTGCAAAGAGTCGGACACGACTGAGTGACTGAACTGAACTGAACTGTCCTGGTTTATATTTCCACCAAATATGTATATGAGGATCTTGAAAACTATACCCTCAACAGCAGTGAATTTTACAAATATTTCCTGTATCCCAACTTCATCATTTTAAACATTATGTCTGTCTTTAACAGCACTTTCATTTTGTTACAAGTGGCTCATATATATTTTTCTTCTAACTATT
This sequence comes from Neotragus pygmaeus, assembly GCA_006410875.1. Classification (NCBI taxonomy): domain Eukaryota; kingdom Metazoa; phylum Chordata; class Mammalia; order Artiodactyla; family Bovidae; genus Neotragus; species Neotragus pygmaeus. The sequence continues at coordinate 165,168 of SJYV01008144.1, forward strand.
ATTGATCATGTGTGAGTTGTCTATTTGTATGTTCTACCTTTATTTTTGCAAGAGTGTTAGTTTCTCTCTTGACTTGCCTCATCTCTGAAACTCCAGGAAAGTTTTGGGGTTTCCTGTAAATCCATAGTTGGGAGGGAGCAGTTAGTTGGAGGCAGTGTGGAGTCTCATTTACACATGCAGTGTCTGAAATCAGAGGACTAGCTTTTAGCCATGGCTCTCCTGTATCCTGGCTATGTAAAGCTAGCCAGAGAGAGAATTCGTTGAAACTCTACCACCAGTAAAATGGGTCTAGGAAGAATACCTGCCCCATCTCCCAGAGCCCGAGTCAGCAAACGCTTTCTCCAAAAGACTAAAGACAGTAAACATTTTTGGCTTTTGTGGGCCATATTGCCTCTGTTACAATTCAGCTCTGCCACTGTGGTGCTGAAACACCCAAATAGACCACATGGAAATGAATGAACGTGACTGTGTTTCAATCAATTTCATTTATGGACACTAAGGTTTGAATGTCATATATTTTTCACATTTCATGAAATCTCCTTTTTTAAATGAAATTACATAATAATGCAAAAACCATCTTTAGCTCACAGGTGGGATTTGTGCCATGGGCTACCATTTTGTGACCCCTGTCCTAGTGAATTGGCTCCTTTATGGGCCAACTGAATGAGAAAATATTTGTAAATAACTTTGCCTGTTGTTTGGCACAGACTAAGAGTTTAGCACATATAATTAATATTCTTGTTACTCTAATACAATTTTGTAATATATTATCAGAGTTGTCATTTTTAAAGTAAGGGCTAATTCTCATCTTACATACTTGTTGGAGCATGACTAAGATGATTTAATTTGTCTGGACAGCCTTGATACATCACAGATATTTAATGCTTTTGTTTCTCTTGCCCCTTTGTAAATGCAAATAGCTTGTCACTGCTCCCCACTGCTTGTGGGGTGTTTCAGTAGACTGAAATCCTTTTAGTTCTCTGAACACACCATGCCCGTTTTCACCTTTCAATTCTCATCATCTTCTGTATATTAATCCTTTAAACATAGCCTAACTGGTTTCTTCTAAATTCTGAGACAATAAATAATACTAAAAGAGCCTTGGGACCTAAGAGATCTTTATATGTTCATCATTATATTCTCCAACCCAAAGTATTTTTGTTTTATTTACTTCATTACCTGTTTAATTGTTCTTCACTTTATTTTTTTTTAATTTTTATGTTATACTGGAGCAGAGTTGATAAAGTTATGTTAGTTTCAGTTGTACAGCAAAGTGATTCAGTTTTATGTGTATATATATATATATATATATGATTTTCCAAATTCCTTTCTCATTTAGGTTTTTACAGAATGTTGAGCAGGGTTCCTTGTGCTCAAGGAGATTTTTGTTGGTTATCTGTTTAAAATATAACGGGGTGTACATGTCAATAGTTCCCCCCTATAGAATCACATTCAAGTTGTCTGAATTTCCCTTGAATGAATTTGAGAAACCCATTCCCCAATATTACCCTGTTACCGTCACAGCAAGTTGCTGGCTTCTTTGGAATTTAAATCCTCAGGCCTCTATACTTGGCCTATAGAAGGAAAGAGAAAGGGTTTTGTTTATTTTTCGATTAAAGCAGTAGCTGATGTTACAGTTGTTGACAGTCTAATTTAAACTCCCCTATGGAAGGCACATGGAAAGGTGTTCAACATTGCTAATTATTAGAGAAAGGCAAATCAAAACTACAGTGAGATATCATGTCACACCATTCAAAATGGCTATCATTAAAAAATCCACGAACAGTAAATGCTGGAGAGGGCATGGAGAGAAGGGAACACTCCTACATTGTTGGTGGGAATGTAAATTGGTACAGCCACTATGAAGAACAGTATGAACGTTCCTTAAAAAACTTAAAAAGAAAGAAAGAAGAACCAAAACTAGAGCTACCATATGACCCTGCAGTCTCAATCCTGGACATATATCCAGAGAAAAATGTAATCCGAAAGGATATATGCATCCCAATGTTCATTGCAGCACTATTTCCAATAGCCAAGACATGGAAGCAACCTAAAGGTCCATCAACAGGGATGATAAAGAAGTTATGGTAACTATATACAATGGAATATCACTCAGTCATTAAGAAAAGGAAATAATGCCATTTGCAGCAACATGCATGGAACTAGAGGTTGTCATACTGAATGAGGTAATTCAGAAAGAGAAAGAAAAATATCTTATCATATCCCTTATATGTGGAATCTAAAAAGAAATGGTACAGATGAACTTATTTGCAAAACAGAACGGGACTTGCAGACTTAGAGAATGAATGTATGGTTCCCTTCAACTTATGGATGAGGGGAAAGGATAGTTAGGGAGTTTGAGATGGACTTGTACACAGTGCTATATTTAAAATGGATAGCCAGCAAGGACCTACTGTGTAGCACAGAGAACTCTGCTGAATGTTATGTGGCAGCTGGATGGGAGAGGAGTTTGGGGGAAAATGGATACTACACGCCTTGATGCCAAAAAGCCCACAAACAGAAGCAGTGTTGTAACAAATTCATTAAAGACAGTAAAAGTGGAAAGAAAAACAACTTTTTTGGTTTCCTTAGGAAGGAATGGGCTTCTCCGATAGCTCAGTTGGTAAAGAATCTGCCTGCAATGCAGGAGACCCCGTTTCATTCCTGGGTGGGGAAGATCCGCTAGAGAAGGGATAAGCTATCAATTCCAGTATTCTTGGGCTTCCCTTGTGAGGGATCCGCCTGCAATGCAGGAGACCTGGGTTCAGTCCCTGGGTTGGAGAAGGGAAAGGCTACCCGCTGCAGTATTCTGGCCTGGAGAATTCCATAGACTGTATAGTCCATGGGGTTGCAAAGAATCAGACACGACTGAGCGACTTTCTCTTCACAAGAAGGAATGAGCAAGGTATGGGAAGCAGGCTAAGCAGGTTTAGGATAGGCTAATTTGAATAGTTTCCACATCCTCTGTGGCAGCGATTGTCCCTGGTCACCTGGTACCTGGCCTTAGAGTGGTTAGAGCAGAGGGACAGAGGCCTGGCAGGTGAGAGACCAGAAAGGACCTCACTGAGGGATGTGAGCTTCAGATTGCTTGGTTTGCATATGAAAGGCATGCTTTAGGCTGAATTGTTTGCTAATTCTAGGAATCCTGGGTGGAGCAATCCTTTCTAGTGCCAGCAAGGCCCCAACTTATCAAAACATCAAAATTCAAAAGAAAGACACATCAGAAAACAAGCTCAATTATGCCTACTCATACTTCAACCCTGAGCTCTAATCTCCTCCAGTTAGACTGTTAATCATACATAGTACATGATATGTTTTCATCATATAGCTGATTTAATATGGGGTTATTAGAATAAGCAATAACTCCAGTACTCTTGCCTGGAAAAATCCCTTGGGCAGAGGAGCCTGGTAGGCTGCAGTCCACGGGGTCTCGAAGAGTCGGACACGACTGCACTGTCACTTTCACTTTCATGCATTGGAGAAGGAAATTGCAGCCCACTCCAGTGTTCTTGCCTGGAGAATCCCAGGGACGGGAGATTCCCAGGGACGGGAGAGCCTGGTGGGCTGCCATCTATGGGGTCGCACAGAGTCAGACACGACTGAAGTGACTTAGCATTAGAATAAGCATGTGTAGCCCACATCGGGCTGAAGTGCAGATGTATTTCTCTGTATCATAATCTCAATCTGGCACATAGTAGGCACTCAATAAATACTTTTTAAAATGAATATATGAGATTACCAACACTATCATTCTTCTCTTTTCTAGTTCGTTAAAATTTTCTTTCTGTTTTCGTAATTCCTTTCTTCTGCTCTTATTTACTGTATTTGTATCTATATCCATTCCCATATGTTGTTATTGTTGAGTCTTATTGTTTAGTTGCTAAGTCGTGCTTGACTCTTTGTGACCTCACGGACTGCCACATGCCCTTCACTATCTCCAGGAGTTTGCTCAAATTCGTGTCCACTGATATGGTGATGCTATCTAACCATCTTTTCTTCTGCTGCCTGCTTCTTTTGCCGGCAGTCTTTCCCAGCATCAAAACCTTTTCCAATGAATCAGCTCTTCGTATCAGGTGCCAACATATTAGAACTTCAGTTTCAGCATCAGTCCCGCCAATGAATATTCAGTGTTGTTTTCCTTTAGGATTGACTGATTTGGTTTCTTGTTCGCATAGAGTTTTGTAATACATTATTAAATGTGAAAAGCAGGTTAGAGAAGCTCATGTGTAGCATGATCTTATTTGTCTAAATACACACACACATATAAATCTACACATAGAAAGTGAAAGTCATACAGTCGTGTCCGACTCTTTGCGATCCCATGGACTGTAGCCCATCAGGCTCCTCTGTCCATGGAATTCTCCAGGCAAGAGTACCAGAGTGGGTTGCCATTTCCTTCTCCAGGGGATCTTCCCAACCCAGGGATCAAACTCGGGTCTCCTGCACTGCAGGCGGATTCTTTACCATCTGAGCTACTAGGGAAGCCTAGTAAATCTACACATACATACACACAAATACAATATCTCTGTGTGCCTAGAATGCTGTTCAACAAATGTTAATGATATTTAACTCTGCATTGTGAAAATTCAGATGGTAGTAATTTTGTATAAACACACAAATATAGATAGATATAGATAGAATCTCAGATTTTTTTAAATTTGAATTTTCAACATTGAACTTTATCTGAATAGCAATGTTACTTTTACTTTAAGTGAAAGAAATAAAAACTCTCTTAGGAGTTTTTAAAGGCTAAATAAATAGTAAGTGCTCAAAAATACTGGCTCATTCTTCTCTTCAGCCAGGCTTGGAAATTACACAGTAGCGTAGGGCTTGGTAAACTATCCCTAAAGGGCATAATGATAAATACTTTAGGCTACACTGGCCAAACAGTCTTAGTAGCAATTACTTATCTCTGTAGTCACAGCCTTCAAGCAGCTATAGAGCACCCATCAATGAATAGATGTGGGTGTGTTTCCAATAAAACTTAATTCCGCATAAACAAGAAATGGCTTAGAGATTGTAATTTGCCACTCTCTAAGTGGAGAATTCAGGGTGGGTGGCACTCTGGTGGTGATTATTCAGAGTAATTATTACAGGACAGAGAAGTTGGTTTCTATGACCGGGTCCCAGGCCCACTCAGGAAGGTCGTAAATGCCCAGGGAGCAGAGAGCTTTCACCTGTGATCTATCTAGAGTTGCTGTGTAGACAGGAGTGGGTCTACAGGTTTCATCTGCCATCTCATCCTATAGGTAACCATGCCATATCATTCAAGAAAGACTGGAATGGAGGGGCCAGGCCTCCACAGGGAAGCTGTGTGTGTGATTTCTGAGGGCGTAGGCCCTGAAGGTAGGTAGTGCAGCCTCAAACCTTGATTCCGCTTATGAGAACCACCCGATCTTGGAGCCTCAATTCCTTACAGACGAAATGGGGATATGACAGTAATTCCTATCACATAGGTAATAAATGAAACATACTCACCATGTGACCTGTAATTAGTGCTCAAAAACTGGCCTCTGGTCCCTTGAAACCTTATCAACAGCTGCAGTTATGTTCCATGGGGAATGTAGGAGATATTTCACGAGTGCATGCCAGCGTGCATGTGTTATCCATACACACATGTACATATATGATGGGATTTCTATCCACGTACCCCATGGCCCTTGTTTGTGCCTACATCCGCCACCTTCAGGAAAGTAAAGAGCCTCTCATTTGGCCTAGGACCCAGCTATGACTGCAGGAGGATGTTAGCACGAGATGAACGAACCGTTCCAACTTCACCGTGTTCCCTGCTCTTCACTCCCCAACTTCTTAATGTTCTTGGACAAATAGCCATCCCTGTGCCTTCCAGAAGCCCCAGGCAGGAGATGGGGCCACGATTGCTAAGAGGTCTCAGGTTGGAGGAACATCTGCTCACACGTGTAGGATCATCCTGACCCTCTGTTGCCTTGCCCTCTGCTCCTTGTCATGAACAGGTGCCTGGCTTTACTTCCTGGGGCCAAAAGCCTCCCCAGCCACAGGTCTCGTATTAAAATGAAACTTCTCTGTTTCAAAACCTGTGTCCATTGCTGGAAGTCCTAGTCCTTAGTCTGCAATGATCGCTTGACTATTCAGCAATTATTTATTGAATGGACTTCCCAGGTGGCACAGTGGTATAGAATCCACCGGCCAATGCAGGGGGCACAGGAGACGTGGGTTCCATCCCTGGGTTGGGAAGATCCCCTGGAGAGGGAAATGGCAACCCACTCCTGTATTCTTGCCTGGAAAATTCCAGGGACAGAGGAGCCTGGTGTGCTGTGGTCCATGTGGCCACAAATTGTTGGACACAACTGAGTGACTGCGCACACACACACATGCTTATTGAACACCAGGTAGGTGGCACTATTCTAGCCCCATGGAGATAAGGGTGAAGAAAGCAAGTAAAAACCCTGCCCTCGCAGAGCTTCCATTCCGGTGGAGGGAGGTAAGCGGTGCTGAAGCAGAGCAGGACTCTGTGGTCCTCGCCCCCCGTGTCCTCTGTCTGCCTTTTGTCTGTGGAAAAACTTTAGCCAAAGAATAAGTTTAATCAGAAAAGTGACAAGATGCAAAAACAAAGAAAAGCAGTGTGATAGGACAAAGCGGTAATCGTCAGTAAGCCAAGTCAGGGACCGTTACTTCCTCGCAAGGGCTCTAGGTAATATCCTGAGCCATATCCTGTGAGCTGTCTTGTAGATACAGTCACAGCCAACTCTGCAACCCCATGGACTATAGCCCTCGGGGCTCCTCTGTCCACGGGGATTCTCCAGGCAGAAATACTGGCGTGGTTGCCCTGCTTTCCTCCAGGGGATCTTCCCAACTCAGGGATCGAACCCAGGTCTCCTACTTTGCAGGTGGATTCTTTACCATCTGAACCACCAGGGGAGCCCATGAATACTGGAGTGGGTAGCCTATCCCTTCTGCAGGGGGATCTTTCCAACCCAGGAATCGAACCGGGATCTCCTGCACTGCAGGCAGATTCTTTACCCTCTGAGCTACCGGAGAAGCCATATATATATACCTGTTGGCCAACATGTTTGTTCAGATTTTCCCATAATATTTTTAGCTTCCCTAGTGGCTCAGGGGTAAAGAATACACCTGCCATGGAGGGGACATAGGAGACTCAGGTTCAATCCCTGGGTTGGGTTGTTCCCTTAGAGTAGGAAATGGCAACTCATTCCAGTATTCTTGCTTGGAAAATTCCACGGACTGAGGAGCCTGGCTGGCTGCAGTCCATGGGGTCACAAAGAGTCAGACGTGACTGAGCGCGCACACACACACATAACATTTTACAGAATATACATATATATTCCTTTTCCTATTCTTTTCCATTATACTTTATTACAAGTTATTGAATATAGCCCCCTGTGCTGTACAGTACCTCATTGCTGTTTATCTAGTCTCTAGATAGTGGCGTGTATTTGTGCATCCCAAACCCCTAATTTATCACTCCTCCCACGTTCACCTTTGGTAACCATAAGTTTGTTTTCTAGGTCTGTGAGTCTGCTTCTGCTTTGTAAATAACTCATTTGTACTATTTTTTAGATGTAAGTGACATATATTTGTTTTTGCTGCCTCACTTCACTTAGTATGATAATTCTAGGACCATATATGTTGCTGCCAATGGCATTTTTCTTTGATTTTTATGGCTAATATTCCATTGTATATGTGTACCATGTTTTCTTTATCCATTCGTCTGTTGATAGACACTTAAGTTGCTTCCCTGTCTTGGCTACTGTAAATAGTGCTGCAGTGAATACTGAGTTGCATATATCTTTTGGAATTAGAAGTGAAGTGAAGTCGCTCAGTCATGTCCGACTCTGCGACCCCTTGGACTGTAGCCTACCAGGCTTCTCTGGCCATGGGATTCTCCAGGCAAGAGTACTGGAGTGAGTTATCATTTCCTTCTCCAGGGGATCTTCCCGACCCAGGGATCGAACCTGGGTCTCCCACATCGGAGGCAGAAGCTTTGTTTTCATTTTTTCCCAGATATACGTCTAGGAGTGGGATCGCTGGATCACGTGGTAGTTCTATTTTTAGTTTTTTAAGGAACCTCCATACTATTTTCCATAGTGGCTGCACCAATTTATACTCTCATCAACAGTGTAGAAGAGTCCCCTTTCCTCCACACTCTCTCTAGTATTTATTATTTGTATACTTTTTGATATTGATCAGTCTGACCAGTGTGAGCCCTCATCTTTTTCTTGATGCTATAACTTGACTCATTCCCTTCTGAAAGCTTTTCTTGTGGAGGGAAGGTGCTGCTGCTGCTGCTAAGTCACTTCAGCCATGTCTGACTCTGTGCGACTCCATAGACAGCAGCCCACCAGGCTCCCGGGTCCCTGGGATTCTCCATGCAAGAACACTGGAGTGGATTGCCATTTCCTTCTCCAAAGCATGAAAGTGAAAAGTGAAAGTGAAGTCACTCGANGGAAGACACCTTCCGGCCTTTTGGCCCTCTTTCTTTCCTTCTTCTTTTTTTTTTTTTTTTAGTATTTGTTTGGAAGTTTCCTGATGGGAAAGACTGACTGAGGTAGAACTGAGTCTTATTCTGATGGGCGGAGCCATGCTCAGTAAATCTTTATCAGTAAAACTTTGTATTTGTTTACTGATTTGGCTGCACATCAGGTCTTAGTTGGGGCGCTTGGGGTCGTCAGCCTTCGCTGCAGCGTGGTATCTTTAGTTGCGGCATGTAAACTCTTGGTTGCAGCATGTGGGATCTAGTTCCCTGACCAGGGGTTGAGTCTGGGCCCCCTGCGTTGGAAGCTCGGAGTCTTAGCCACTGGACCACCAGGAAAGTCCGTGGCCCTCTTTCTTTCTAAATATCATTCTCAGACTCCATTGAGTTGCTTCCTAGAGCTATGATCTGGCATTAAGAATCTGCTTCCATCTCTACAACCAAGTCTCTGAAATAATGGACCATGTCCTTGTCCTGCTTTAATATTGATAGCATGGCATAGGTCAGCACTTGGCACTCAGTGGACCTCAGTACATATTAATAAAGATGAGTCAAGAATTATTCACCACTTAATGCCACCTGGTGTTTCATCAGCAGGAGAGAAATGCGCAGTGGTACCCAACACTGGGATGATGGAGAATCTCAGGAAAGACCTCCCATTGTTTTGCCTGAGGTGCATGTAGCTACATGACCTGGTGTGAACACCAGTATCCAACTGGGAGGGCACTGGGAGGCACCCATATGACCTTATTCAATTCCCTGGCTTATAAAGCAGGCACAGTGATTCTCATCTCACAAGATGTTTTGGTTTGGGTTATCCCAGGAGCTGACCTAAGACAGTAGCTCAAGTGCAAATAGTGAGTTTGGAGAATGATTCTAGGAGACAGAGGTAGGGAAGTGGGGGAGGGCAAGAAGACAGAGAAGACATCCAATAATGGGTAAGTTACCACCGTGGGGTTTTAATTCCACTGGCAACTCTGGGGGCCTATGTTGAACTTGAACTTCAGGACCATCCCATTCAAGGGCTGAGGGAGCTGGGGTATTTGTGCATTAACTCCCATCAGTCATTGGTTCTACTAGTGGGTCCCAGGAATACAGACTAGGGCTGACAGTGTCTACTACATGGGGGACTCATTCCGTTCCCCAGACAAGACTCTCTCCTTGTGTGGCTGTTCACACGTTCTTTCCCAACATTGATCTGAGTTTCTGGGTGTGTATGTGTGTGCTCAGTCACTCAGTCATATGTCTGACTCTTTGTGGCTCAGTGGACTGTAGCCTGCCAGGTTCCCTTGTCCATGGAATTTTCCAGGCAAGAATACTGACATGGGTTCCCATTCCTTACTCCAGGGGATCTTCCCATCCCAGGGATCAAACCTGCATCTCTGCATATCCTGCCTTGGCAGGTGGATTCTTTACCACTAGCACCACCTGGGAAACCCAAGTTTCTAGGGACGGTTTCTTTAATCTCTCTTTTATAAAATCTCTTTAATCCCTTTGTTAAGGAGTATATAACAAGAACTCAGTACCTGTCTTTTGAATGAATTGTGATGATTAGAGATATGTATTGAAGTTCAATGTAATGTCCGATAGTTAGAAGGCACTCCATGATTTTTAAAAATTTTTTGCGTTGTCTTGTACTTTATTTGCCCTGTAAAAGAAAGCATCATCTCAGGGATTTGTTTGGACTTTGAGAAGGATTCGTAGCCCTTTGCTGACTTCCAGACAGTTTGTATTCCTTAGTTACCTGGGTCTAGGGCTTCCCTGGTAGCTCAGCTGGTAAAGAATCCACCTGCAAGGCGGGAGACCTGGGTTTAATCTCTGAGTTGGGAAGATCCCCTGAAGGAAGGAAAAGCTACCCACTCCAGTATCCTGGCCTGAAGAAGTCCATGGACTGTATAGTCCATAGGATCGCAAAGAGTTGGACACGACTGAGCGACTTTCACACTTGTCTCCTGGTACATGTTAATGCAGTGATTTGCAGTTTGCAGATGATTTTCTCAAGCTTCATATAATTCACACAAGAGCCCTGTGGTAGGGAACGGGTGGTGCTTTTCCTGTTGCTGTGGTATAAGCCAGCCCAACAGGCTTCCCTTGTGTTTCCAAGCAGAGCTGACATGTCTGTCTAGATAAATTAATTTCTACTTGTTTACTTGCCTGGAATAGTAGATGCATATGCCTGTGTGGATAGAGACAGAGTTAGGGGAAGCTGCTTGCCTTTCTCAAGAAATGCATCTTATCACTTCACTTTTCCACCCAATGTCCTAGACATTACTGGACTTCCCTGGTGGCTCAGATGGTAAAGCATCTGCCTACAATGCGGGAGACCTGGGTTCGATCCCTAGGTCAGGAAGATCCTCTGGAGAAGAAAATGGCAACCCACTCTGGTACCCTTGCCTGGAAAATCCCATGGACGGAGGAATGTGGCAGACTACAGTCCATGGGGTTGCAAAGAGTCGGACACAAATGAGCGACTTTCACTTCCTAGACATTATTATTTTCTCCAGTTTATATGAGGGCACTGAGACTTAGATAGGTGAATGGACTTTGCCAAGGTCCCACAGTAAACTTCTAGAACTTGACTTCATATCCTCATCTCTGCCCATACACCATAGATGCTATAAGCATCAAAATCCAAGGCTGCTAAATAGGTTCCTCTAATTAATGTGATCAAGCACCAAGAACCCTTAACTCTCTTACAAGTAACAGTATACATTTTTTGGTAATAAAAATTACACACACAAAAAATGAACCATAAGGCTAAAATGTTAAAGAATGTGTGTGTATTAAGAGTCATTTAGTTGCATGTGACAGAAACCCAATTTGAAATGGTTTTAGGAAAAAAATAAAAGATGTATAGGATCATTTAAGTGATTCAGGTATGGCTGGATCAAGGAGTTCAAGCAATACCATCAGATATCTGTCTCCTTCTGTTTTATTCTTAATTCTTACCAAGCCTTTCCTCAGTAAGGGCAAAGATGGGCATGAGCCTCTCCAGGGTTGACATACTACCAGACTGGACATCTCAGAGGAAAGTTGTGTGTATCCCAATACAGTTTTAGTAAACATTCTGGGGTATACTAGGTGACCCAAGTTGGGTGATGTGGAGCCTGGGGTTGGAGTTATTTCTGATAAACCACTTGGTCTGACTTTATTAACAATGACAGAATTTATTTGGGGGGGGGCTCCAAAATCACTGCAGATAGTGACAGCAGCCATGAAATTAAAGGACACTTGCTTCTTGGAAGAAAAGTTATGACCAACCTAGACAGCATATTAAAAAGCAGAGACATTACTTTGCCAACAAAGGTCCATCTAGTCAAAGCTATGGTTTTTCCAGTATTATGTATGGATGTGATAGTTGGACTATAAAGAAAGCTGAGTGCCAAAGAATTGATGCTTTTGAACTGTGGTGTTGGAGAAGACTCTTGAGAGTCCCTTGGACTGCAAGGAGATCCAGCCAGTCCATCCTAAAGGAAATCAGTCCTGAATATTCATTGGAAGGACTGATGCTGAAGCTGAAGCTCCAATACTTTGGCCACCTGATGTGAAGCTGACTCATTGGAAAAGACCCTGATGCTGGGAAAGATNTGACCAACCTAGACAGCATATTAAAAAGCAGAGACATTACTTTGCCAACAAAGGTCCATCTAGTCAAAGCTATGGTTTTTCCAGTAGTTATGTATGGATGTGATAGTTGGACTATAAAGAAAGCTGAGTGCCAAAGAATTGATGCTTTTGAACTGTGGTGTTGGAGAAGACTCTTGAGAGTCCCTTGGACTGCAAGGAGATCCAGCCAGTCCATCCTAAAGGAAATCAGTCCTGAATATTCATTGGAAGGACTGATGCTGAAGCTGAAGCTCCAATACTTTGGCCACCTGATGTGAAGCTGACTCATTGGAAAAGACCCTGATGCTGGGAAAAATTGAAGGCGAGAGAAGAAGGGTACAGCAGAGGATGAGATAGTTGGATGGCATTACCGACTCAATGGACATAAGTTTGATTAAACTCTGGGAGTTAGTGATAGACAGGGAGGCCTGGCATGCTGCTGTCCATGGGGGTCGCAAAGAGTCAGACACGACTGAGCAACTAAACTGAATCTGAACTTGAACTGATAATTTGGATGTGAAATTTCCCTCAAAGTAAAATTTGTTTTCTTTTTAGAAGAAAAAGAGACATAGGCAGGCAAAAAACAAAAAAACAAACAAACAAAAAAAACCAACAAAAAACCCCAACTTACACTGTACTTGCACTGCAGGTAGAAAGTTTGGAATTTAAGGTGGACCAAGTCATCCCTTCACAATTTCTGTTGGCCTTACGAGGAAGGGGATCTTCCCTTTAAGTGTGATAAACAGAACAGCTATTGTGTTGGGAAGAGAAGCAAGAGAAGCCCTTCAGGCAGGAAGACCCTTCTAAACAAAGGTCTGGGTGTGAGAGGAGGAGCAGTTTGCACAGACACTATGGATAGGGTTTGACTTTACAGAAAGATGAGAACTAGTGTCTCTTGATTAAGCACCTACTGTATACCCGGAAGGGCTTCCCTGGTGGCTCAGTGCTAAAGAATCTACCTGCAATGTAGGAGATCTGGGTTTGATCCCTGGGTCAGGAAGATCCCCTGGAGTAGGGCATGCCATTGCATAGACTCTGGTATCAATGCTTGGATTTAACCCTAATTTTCTTTAACTGTGTGACCCTGGGCTAAATCTTAACTTGCCAGGCTCAGTCTCCTATGCTGCAAAGTGGGGGTAATAATACTCTTTCTGCAAGAATGAAAGCCAGTAACCTCCCCAGAGTGCTTAGCACTGAGCTTGTGTCATATTAACACTCAGTCATTGTTCAACATAATTTTTATTTTATTTTTGAAAATATTTATTTCGGGCTGTGTTGGGTCTTTAATTGCAGTATGCAGGATCTTTGTTGGGGTACATGGGCTTCTTTCTAGTGGAGGCACGCAGACTCCATAGTTGTGGCTCAAGGGCTTAGTTGCCCCATGATGGAATCTTGGTTGCTTGACCAGGGGTCAAATCCACATTCCCTGCACTGGTTGGCAGATTCTTAATCACTGGACCACCAGGGAAGTCTCTCGACATAATTTTTAATCTGCTCAGTGACATAAGAACACTCTGTTTCCTTCTTCTCAGATGAAGGCAAGTCACTTACGTGGTATAACTCTCTCTGAATCCCAAGTTCACGACCTTCTTGTTATCAGAAAGTTTTTTGTTCGAAAGAAATGCAGTTAGATAGCTAAGGCGGGGTCAAACTGCGTGGCATCTTCCCTTGTGCTTTTAAAAGAGGGATGCCCACACTACCCTAAATCCATGTGAGCAGGGGATTTTGAGTCAAGAAAACGTGCATTTACATCCCATTTCTACTCCTGTCCTGGTTCTGGGCCTCATAAGTTATTCTTTCAATGAGCGTTTTAGGGTACATGATATTTTCCAGTATTACACTGTTAAGTTTCAAAGGGCGGATTTGAAGTTTGGTCTTTTGATTCCAGAAAGGGGAAATCACAATCTAGAATTTTTAACTTTAGGAGTCTCTAGAAATTCAAGGGCTCACATGCCAAGGTAGCATATCCTCCCATCCCCCAAAGTCCTCAAGAATTCAGGTAGTTATTGAAAAACCATGGCTCCTCCCTGCCCGTCCCCATCTCCTAGCCTCATTTAGTCATTGAGCAAATATCTGAATATCCCATATGGTATTCTCTCAGAAATAGAGGGAAGCCACTGATAAACAAGTGAGTCAGGAGATTTGGGGCTTCCTGGGGTCAAGGACAGCTTTTCTTGCCCAGGACACCCATCTTAAGGGTAATCTGGCAGGAAGGGGTGACAAAATTCTACTTGGACATTTACATGCACAAATTCATTGACTTGGTTTGCATGGTTCTTTGATGTTTTGAAAGCTCTCACACGTATTTGCACACCATTCTCCCAGTAACAACAACAGCAATGGCTACCATTTATTGACTGTTTACTGTGTGAGTCTGGCTCTTTGCTCGAGTCCTGCTGTCTATAGACCTACCACTTCGAATTATTTCAGTGTCATCTTCTCAGGATGGCCTTCTCTGACGATCCTCTTTAAAATTGCCTGCATCCTTACCCCCATTGGCATGACAATCTCCTTCTTCTGTTTAATTTTTCTCACTAGCAATGACCTCTCGTTAGCGTAGTATCCACTATTCTTACTCATTTTCTTCTGTCTGAATATAAGTTCCATCAGATCAGTGTTGTTTTTATTTTGATGGCTGTTGGATGCCCAGAACCAAGATGGGAAAGCAGCATAATGGGTGAATGAATAAATGAGCTTAATATTCGCAGCATCTGTCTGAAAGTGAGTTTTATTATTACCCCAGTTTCTAGATGATGAGACTGAAGGTCAGGGGTGGTGTGCTTGCATTTTTGTTTCTGGTTAATTTGCCTCCAATATCTCAAAACAGAGGCAGGACCCCAGCCCAGGGCTCTCTGTTTTCCAGTCCCCTGCTGTCTGAACAGCCACACGGAGGCAAACAAGTCCATTCAGTAGCATACCTGGTTGAGTCAGCACTGCTGTTTATGCTCCCGGTGTCCATAAAAATGTTGTTTTAGTCTTGACATGGATGCTTATGAATAAAATTTAGTCCTCATTCAAAAGCCTATTAGCCGAAGCCATTTGGCGTCCTGTTACAGCGTTCATTTTTATGGAGAGGAATGCACTGGCCAGGAGCGTATCTTCCACCTTCGAACAGAACAGGCGCCTGGAAGGCGAGGCCTGGCAGCGCTTGCCTCTGATCATAAGACATTCCGGCCTGTTGCTGCAGCTTTCCTTCTGGGACCTGGGATGTAATTTTCAGATGGCAGTTTGTTTTGCCACCGCGTTACATCTCAGGCTTGGCAATTACATTTCATTAACAGGGAAACATAAGCCATAAATCATTGATCAGAAACAGGTTGTTAATCGGGCTGGTTAAAGCATCTTGCCGGCTGGCAGGGCAAGGACGGTAGATTGATGGATGCCCAGATTCAGAACTTGCCCAGGTAGCCCATTAAAGCATTACTGCTAAATAATTTTCACTAATATTTATTAAGCTCGTTTGCTCTGTGCCTGTAAGCAGTGTATTCTCACAGCAACCCTAAAAGGACTATTCCTCTATTATAGATGAGGAAATTGAATTTCAAAACGATTAAATGGTTTGCTGCTGTTCATACAAGTTGAAGGTGGCGGAGCTGGGATGTCCCCCAGGCTTTGGACCCTGAACCTGGTGCTGCTCCTAATGGCCACCTGCGTTTCTCCTCCCTAAACTTCACCTCTGGAGGGGAAAGAGAACCATGTTGGAAGCCAGCGGCCAAATGTCTGACTTGGCCAAGGCCTTCCGCCCCCGTGGCAGTGCCTTTTTGTGAAACAGACCTACAGCAACCTTGAGGAGGTTGTAGGACAAACTCAGGATCTGCAAGATTGAATTTTAACCTGTGCCTCCAAGCCTCTGAAGCTGACCAGCGTGGCCTAGCTGCCAGCTAATTCATCTGACTTCGCCTCCACGCCTGACATCCGTGAACAGAGTGGCGGCAGCTGGGCCCGTTCACATCCTATTAACCTTGTCTGTTGGAATGACACCTGGCTGTGCTGAAGCCTTGGTTCCTGTAATTAAGAATGTAAACAACTCTGGCTTCCTCCAGTCAGCGCTGGCTCGGTGCCCGTCTCCAGCCCCCACCATCCTAGACTGTGCCTCTGGTAACCTGCCCCTCCCCCAAGCTGAGGCCACGTGGAATCCCCGATGCTTTTTAGTTTTGAGTCTAGTACCGACTTGTTGATCACCTACCCTGAACTAGAGGATTTCTGATGCACGACCAATTCAAATGCATAGTGACCTCACCTGGGTTGTTTATTCCCATTTTGTGGATAGGAACATGGAGGTTTGGAGAGAGTGAATGTATGGTCTAAGGGGACACAGCTACTTAACCTCTTGGATGTTTTTCTTTTCAACCGTTGAACATTCGTAATATAGCTCATTCTTGTTATTGTACAGTCTGTGGGTTTGGACAAACTTAATGACATACGTTGACCATGGTAGTATTGTACGGAATAGTTTCATTATCTTAAAAATCCTCGGTACTCTGTCTGTTCATCTCCTTTGCCTCCCCCATCCCCAGCCCCTGGCAATCTCTGATCTTTTTACTGTCTCCATAGATTTGTCTTTTCCAGGAAGTCATGTAGTTGGAACCATACAGCATGTCACCTTTTTCAGATTTTGCTTCTTTCACTTAGTAAAATGCACTTAAGTTTCCTCCGTGTCTTTTCATGGCTGTTGGCTCATTTCTTTTTAAGAACTGAAAATGTACCATTGTCTGGATGTACCATAGCTTATTTATCCATTCACCTACTGAAGTACATCTTGGTGGCTTCTGACATTCAGCAATTGTGACAGAAGCTGCTGTAAACATCTGGGTGAAGGTCTTCATGTAGCCATAAGTTTTCAACTCATTTGGGAGAATACCAAGAGGTGTGACTGCTAGAGTGTGTGGTAAGAGTGGTTCCGTTTTGTAAGAAGCTGTTGGGACTGCCTTCCAGAGTCGCTGTACCATTTTGCATTCCCACTAGCTATGAATGAGACTTTCTGTCGCTCCACGTCCTGGTCGGCATTGCGTGTTGTCTGTGTTCTAGATTTGGGCCATTCTAAACTTTTGAACCCACATGTTTTGGCTCTAAATCCATTGAGCCCTCTAGTACAATAATAATACAATCTGATAGGACCCATGTGAAGATGAAACTACATCACACAAGTACTATGATAATGATAATACCTAACATTTGGTATGTGCCAGTCACTATGCTAAGTGATTTAATCCTCACAGCAACCTCATGACTCAGGTGCTATTATTATCTCCATTTGCAGATAAAGAAACAGCCGATGAGAGAGATTAAGTATTGGGCTGGGATATAGAGGGAGTGCAGAGGCAGATTCAAACCCAAGTCTGCCTGACTGGGATCAATGCCCTTAACCACTGTGATGCCCATTGCCTTGTATGGCAATAGCCATTCAATAAAAATGTTCTGCCACCAGCACATAGCCGGGCAGTTTCCATTCATTTTCGCAAAGGCTCTGTTAGGATGCCAGTGTCTCCGTAAAGCCTTGTAACTTTTGTTGTAAGGCGCTGCGGTCAGTTCAC
This sequence comes from Neotragus pygmaeus, assembly GCA_006410875.1. Classification (NCBI taxonomy): domain Eukaryota; kingdom Metazoa; phylum Chordata; class Mammalia; order Artiodactyla; family Bovidae; genus Neotragus; species Neotragus pygmaeus. The sequence continues at coordinate 182,778 of SJYV01008144.1, forward strand.
CCACACATGTCTGCAGAACTGTGTCCATGCCTGTGAAGAATAGGAAAACCTAGAGCATCGCCCTCCTAATTACAGCCTCAGCATGCTCTCTGAATCCTCGGATCATCAATAACATTGATACCAACTAATTTAAACCCACTGAACCAGTGAGCTTGGGCTGCAGAGGTGTTTATGAGCAGGATACTAAGTAGATATTTTAACTAAGTGGAACATTTCTTGCTTCAATTAATGTGAAAGGTAGCAACTCAAAGGAAATATTAGGGGCATTAAGTTTTATATTGGTGCCATTTATTATATATGATATTTAACAGTTTTAATCACTTTATTTTCATGTTGACAGCTACTAAGAGGAAAAAAGAGCTTTCTATGGTGATTGTGACCCAGGAATTACTGTCATGCTGAGAAAGATTATTATTAACCCTTGAGATGTTATAGATTTCTGAAGAAATACTGAGGATTTTATTACTGACATTCAAGGAGATCAAATGAGGTGAATAGCAAAGAATGACTCCAAAAGAAACAAATTTCTTATATAGATGATTTTATCTGCAAAACAGAAATAGACACAGATGTAGAGAACAAATATATGAACACCAAGAGAGGGAAGGAGGGAGGGAGTGGAATTAATTGAGACATTTGAACTACTATACTATGTATAGAATAGATATTATACTATGTATAGAATTATACACTACTATACTATGTATGGGCTTCCCTGGTGGCTCAGAGGTTAAAGCGTCTGCCTGCAATGCGGGAGACCCGGGTTCGATCCTTGGGTCAGGAAGATCCCCTGGAGAAGGAAATGGCAACCCACTCCAGTACTCTTGCCAGGAGAATCCCATGGAGGGAGGAGCCTGGTAGGCTACAGTCCATGGGGTCACAAAGAGTCGGACACGACTGAGCAACAAACTACTATACTATGTATAAAATAGATAACTAATGAGAACCTGGGACTTCCCTGGTGACTCAGTGGTAAAGAATCTACCTGCCAATACAGGAGATGCATGTTTGATCCCCTGGAGAAGGAAATGGCAACCTGTTCCAGTATTCTTGCCTGGGAAACCCCACAGACAGAGGAGCCTGGTGGGCCACAGTCCATGGGATCACATGAGTTGGATACAACTTAGCAACTGAACAACAGTAGTGAGAACCTAGTTTTTTAGCTCAGGGAACCCTAGTCAGTGCTCTTTGGTGACCTAAATGGGGAGGAAATCCAAAAAAGGGGGGATATATGTATAGCTGAATCAATTTGCTGTAAAGTAGAAACTAACAAAACATTGTAAAGCAACTATACTTCAATAAAAATCAATGTAAAAATTAATTTAAAAATAAATTTCTTGAAAAAGGTAAATGATGATTAAGATTTATTGAACACCCAGTGTGTGCCAGTTAATCTGATGGGCTAACTACATCCGGAGTTAAAACTCCTAGCAATCCTATAATTCTGGCTATAATGATGTCCATTACACAAAGGAGAAAATGGAAAGACTAAAATGTTTGTTCATTCATCAAAACCTTTTCACTGTTCTACTTCACTATGAGAATCCAGTGGTGGGTACTATGGCACACTCCCTGCCTCATGGGGCTTCGATCCTGCTAGGAGACAGATGTTTATCTTTTGATGATGATTATCATAGGGATACAAGTGCAGAGACAAGGAAAATGGAGGTGCCTTGAGAATAAGATAAAGCAAACTTGATTTAGACCTTAGTCCAGGAAGGCTTCCTGGAGGAAGTGATGTCTAAACTGAGATCTAGATGATGATCAGTCCTAATCCAGGCAAAGGGGAGGAGGTGGTGGAAAAGGGATGGAAGAATATTCCAGGTAGAGGAATATGTATCAAGGCACAGAGGGAGGGAAAAGCCACTAACTTTCTGCGGATCATGCATGCTTCTAGTATGTGACAAAGCTAATATTTGAATCCAGGATTATCTGACTCTTTCTACTGAAACCAACACAAACAGGAATCTGTTATCTTCTTAGTCACATAATCCTCAAAGGAAAATCCAAGTCAGAGGTGTGCTGTGCTGAGCTGTGCTTAGTCGCTCAGTTATGTCTGACTCTTTGCAACCCCACAGACTAGCCCACGAGGCTTCTCTGTCCATAGGGATTCTCCAGGTAAGAATACTGGAGTGGGTTGCCATGCCCTCCTCCAGGGAATCTTCCCTGGGAGCTCCCAATTAGGACCAGAGCCATCTGACCGTGACACCCATGGCCCGCATCTTGTCCGGGCTTTGAGGCTAGGGGTGAGAAATGTTTTTGGTTACTTTCATAGCTTCTCACAATAGAGATATAAGGCCTCCAGTTGATGTTGCTATAAGTTTTAAGCTGTGAGTAAGAGAGTCCGTTGGACTGCATGGAGATACAACCAATCCATTCTGAAGGAGATCAGCCCTGGAAGTTCTTTGAAAGGACTGATGCTAAAGCTGAAACTCCAATACTTTGGCCACCTCATGCGAAGAGTTGACTCATTGGAAAAGACTCTGATGCTGGGAGGGATTGAGGGCAGGGAGAGAAGGGGATGACTGAGGATGAGATGGCTGGATGGCATCACACACTCGATAGACGTGAGTCTGAGTGACCTCCGAGAGATGGTGATGAACAGGGAGGCCTGGAGTGCTGCGTTTCATGGGGTCACAAAGAGTTGGACACGAATGAGCAACTGAACTGAACTGAACTGAACTGTACTACTAACAATATTATATTTCCCAACTGCAACTTATAGTGGGGTGGTGGGGGGGAGTCATGAACCCCCAGTATATGGAGAGGAAGAAGAAAATCCTAAAGGTTTCCATGGCTTTCTTGAAAGTAAACACTACATATTGACTGAACCTGAAATGTAGAAGTCTACTCAAAGTCATGGTGCACTGATTATTTTCTATTTATCTCTTCTTATGTCTAAGATTCTTTCTCCACCTCCTGTGAACCCAGGGGCTGACTCAGAGGGACCACATCACCCAGGGGCTCAGATCACAGTCCCCACTAGCCTTCAGCTTCCAACTGGGATTGCCAATGGGATTTCCTGGCATGAGAATAGAAGACAGAGGATAGGTATCAGTCTTCTTTCCCACTTCTCTGCTATATTCCAGATTGCATACAGCTGTTTTATTCCTTCAAAACTCTAGCTTGTGACAGGTGGTCCCTTATCTCTGAGTCTACCTCTTACTGAGCCCTCCTCCCCTCGTCAAGCAAGAGTCATGGCTTATGACCACCCTTGGGAGTCTTTGAGGGAACTAAAACTGCAATTTCCCTTACTCCTGCTCACACCTCTTCACTGAAGTTTCTTCCATTCCAACCATCTGAAGTTTCCTGCTGGAACCCTGGCTGATATGAAATAATTCAGCTTGTTTAATAAGGTATTTGAACACATCTAAGAATTCCAAAATAATCTGGGAGTGTCAACTGGCTAGAGCTACAAGTCAGAAACCAACTATGCATTGGTTTTCAGAAAGTTTTTTAAAAGTCCCATTATTTAAGACTTTTCTTTCTTACTTGGCCACACAAGTTCCCAAGCTTGGTTGTTGGGGTTCCTCTTTGAGCAGCAGAAATTAAATAGATAAAAAGAAGTCTATGTTCAATACAGGATACAGGATGCTTGGAGCTGGTGCATGGGGATGATCCAGAGAGATGATATGGGGAGGGAGGTGGGAGGGGGGGTTCAGGATTGGGAACTCATGTACAGCTGTGGCTGATTCATGTCAATGTATGGCAAAACCAATACAGTATTGTAAAGTAAAGTAAAGTAAAAATAAAAATTAAAAAAAAAAGAAAAAGAAATATACTATTTGGCTTGCTTGGGTCAGAATGCAGAGTGTTGAGCACATAACAATACAAATACACTTTCAGGCAAACAAAAGTAAGTCTATTCAGTCTTCAGCAGTGTCTCTATTCAGCAGCTCCTATTTGCCTTTATCAAAGAAGCTTCGTTAGCAGCAAGAAAAAGAGTTTGACTCAATATTGTTTAAGAAGAAGGAAATCTCGGGACTTCCTTGGTGGTCCAGAGGTTAAGACTCTGGGCTTCCACTGCAGGGGGCTCGGGTTCCCAACCTTGTCTGAAAACTAAGATCCCGAGGGCCTCGCGGTGAAGCAAAAAAAAAAAAAAAA
>SJYV01008144.1:186978-212698 GCA_006410875.1 Neotragus pygmaeus
GTATAAGAGACAGCATTTGAACTACTATACTATGTATAGAATAGATATTATACTATGTATAGAATTATACACTACTTTACTATGTATGGGCTTCCCTGGTGGCTCAGAGGTTAAAGCGTCTGCCTGCAATGCGGGAGACCCGGGTTCGATCCTTGGGTCAGGAAGATCCCCTGGAGAAGGAAATGGCAACCCACTCCAGTACTCTTGCCAGGAGAATCCCATGGAGGGAGGAGCCTGGTAGGCTACAGTCCATGGGGTCGCAAAGAGTCGGACACGACTGAGCAACAAACTACTATACTATGTATAAAATAGATAACTAATGAGAACCTGGGACTTCCCTGGTGACTCAGTGGTAAAGAATCTACCTGCCAATACAGGAGATGCATGTTTGATCCCCTGGAGAAGGAAATGGCAACCTGTTCCAGTATTCTTGCCTGGGAAACCCCACAGACAGAGGAGCCTGGTGGGCCACAGTCCATGGGATCACATGAGTTGGATACAACTTAGCAACTGAACAACAGTAGTGAGAACCTAGTTTTTTAGCTCAGGGAACCCTAGTCAGTGCTCTTTGGTGACCTAAATGGGGAGGAAATCCAAAAAAGGGGGGATATATGTATAGCTGAATCAATTTGCTGTAAAGTAGAAACTAACAAAACATTGTAAAGCAACTATACTTCAATAAAAATCAATGTAAAAATTAATTTAAAAATAAATTTCTTGAAAAAGGTAAATGATGATTAAGATTTATTGAACACCCAGTGTGTGCCAGTTAATCTGATGGGCTAACTACATCCGGAGTTAAAACTCCTAGCAATCCTATAATTCTGGCTATAACGATGTCCATTACACAAAGGAGAAAATGGAAAGACTAAAATGTTTGTTCATTCATCAAAACCTTTTCACTGTTCTACTTCACTATGAGAATCCAGTGGTGGGTACTATGGCACACTCCCTGCCTCATGGGGCTTCGATCCTGCTAGGAGACAGATGTTTATCTTTTGATGATGATTATCATAGGGATACAAGTGCAGAGACAAGGAAAGTGGAGGTGCCTTGAGAATAGGATAAAGCAAACTTGATTTAGACCTTAGTCCAGGAAGGCTTCCTGGAGGAAGTGATGTCTAAACTGAGATCTAGATGATGATCAGTCCTAATCCAGGCAAAGGGGAGGAGGTGGTGGAAAAGGGATGGAAGAATATTCCAGGTAGAGGAATATGTATCAAGGCACAGAGGGAGGGAAAAGCCACTAACTTTCTGCGGATCATGCATGCTTCTAGTATGTGACAAAGCTAATATTTGAATCCAGGATAATCTGACTCTTTCTACTGAAACCAACACAAACAGGAATCTGTTATCTTCTTAGTCACATAATCCTCAAAGGAAAATCCAAGTCAGAGGTGTGCTGTGCTGAGCTGTGCTTAGTCGCTCAGTTATGTCTGACTCTTTGCAACCCCACAGACTAGCCCACGAGGCTTCTCTGTCCATAGGGATTCTCCAGGTAAGAATACTGGAGTGGGTTGCCATGCCCTCCTCCAGGGAATCTTCCCTGGGAGCTCCCAATTAGGACCAGAGCCATCTGACCGTGACACCCATGGCCCGCATCTTGTCCGGGCTTTGAGGCTAGGGGTGAGAAATGTTTTTGGTTACTTTCATAGCTTCTCACAATAGGGATATAAGGCCTCCAGTTGATGTTGCTATAAGTTTCAAGCTGTGAGTAAGAGAGTCCGTTGGACTGCATGGAGATACAACCAATCCATTCTGAAGGAGATCAGCCCTGGAAGTTCTTTGAAAGGACTGATGCTAAAGCTGAAACTCCAATACTTTGGCCACCTCATGCGAAGAGTTGACTCATTGGAAAAGACTCTGATGCTGGGAGGGATTGAGGGCAGGGAGAGAAGGGGGCGACAGAGGATGAGATGGCTGGATGGCGTCACCGACTCGATGGGTGTGAGTTTGAGTGAACTCTGGGAGTTGGTGATGGACAGGGAGGCCTGCTGTGCTGCGATTCATGGGGTCGCAAAGAGTCGGACACGACTGAGCGACTGAACTTAAATGAACTGCAGAGAAACCCTCAGGCACACTAGTTCAAGTGCTTATAAAATATGGGGGTGATTTTGCTGCAGGGCTGGTGTGGCCGAGGGAAACGCAGTGCCGCGAAGCCATTGTCGTTCTTTCTCCACTGCTCCGCCCTGCACTCTGTGTGCCCCGCGACCGGGCATGCCCTCCTCTGGGATGGATACCTGGCTGCTGCCAGTGTGATAGGTCATACTTTCTGTTTAATTCAAGCTAGGTGATGTGCGGTGAGTGGGGACAAGAATCCAACGCTCTGAGTTCAAAAGGAAGCCCTGTAATCTGAGGCTGCAGCTCCAGTTGGCCCGGCTTGGGTCAGCTGACCACCTTGCAGGCATCCCCGCTGGGGAAGAGACTGCGATAACCTGATTGGCTGAGGCCTGGGTTCAGCGCTCCGCCCAGAGATGAGAGGCGCTGAGGGTTGCAGGAGGCTGGTTTCCAAGGGAAGAATAGGGTGGTTACTGAAATAACGTGGGGTGGCCCTTGGACTCCATTGTGCGTTTACTTCACACCCTAACGATATCAGTTCTGTCTTGAAATCCAAATGACACCTAGGAACAGCCTTTGCGGGGGCGCTGAAATGTAACCACAGCTGTTTCAGAAGCAGTGTGTGGGGCAAAGTATACCTTAGAAACGAAAGCTTAAGAGCTCCCATCTAAGCTCACTGGCACCTACTCTGAGGCCACTGCGCCTCCTTTAGCCGCTACGCCAGGCTTCAGCTTCCCTGTTGCTAAAATGCAGTGTTGCCATTAGGACAAATGAGATACTGAATATAAATAAAATGCCTAGTTTTTGGAACATATTATGCACTCACTAAATGTACAGATCCAGGTCGTTTTCTGCTTTAGAATCCCTCTGTTCCTCTTTGTATATTGTTTTACTTAATTCTCTTAAGCTTTATAATACACACCTCTTTTCCTGGGAGGGATTGGGGGCAGAAGGAGAAGGGGACGACCGAGGATGAGATGGCTGGATGGCATCACGGACTTGATGGACGTGAGTCTGAGTGAACTCCAGGAGATGGTGATGAACAGGGAGGCCTGGCGTGCTGCGATTCATGGGGTCACAAAGAGTCGGACACGACTGAGTGACTGAACTGAACTGAACTGAACTTCCCTATTAGGACCTAATTACATTTTAATTTTTATTCTACATTGTCTTGTTTGGTATTTTTAATCTTTTAAACTTATTTTTTCTATCTTATTATAATTTATTTAGTCTCTTTATTTGCCCATTCTATCTTATTGACAATATCTACATATCTTACCATTTCATACAGTACTTTATGAAATGAGGACATTATATATGCTGTTTGTGAGTCACCATTTTTATCTTTGCAATACTGCCTTTGAGCTAATGTCTTCTGTTAGTAAATGCAGTTAACTTGATCCTGCTTATTTATTTTTAAACCAATATTCATTTCTTTAATTATGTTATTTGTTTTTAATGCTGAGTCTAAAATTCACTATTATATGTTGTAATAAAGGCACTGGCAATCTAAATGCCAAATGTACCCAAATGCCACAGCAACATCTAATAATATTACTTTATAGCCCTTTGCAATTAAAAATAATAATAATAAAAGTACTTTAACAGCCAAAATCTTATTTTTGTTTTACAAAATCTCTGCCAGAAGGACAAGAAAGAATTAAGGCTCGGAGAACTACCCTCTCTTGCCTAAAATCACATGGCTGAATGGTGAAACCAGAACTACCTTTCTGTTCTGTTGACTCAGACTGCATCGTTCTTTCTGCTTCAGCATGTGCTTTTTACCCAAGTACCACCTACCTATTGAATAAAGCCAAGTCCTTGGGAAATGAACTTCACTGTTTGTTTGTTTTTTTTCCAGTACCATTTACGTCCCATTAACAACTTTCCCAGAATGTTCTTCCTTAATCCCATTCATCAAAGACAGTGTAGTGTTCACAGCAGGCTAAGTGCATGTCAGGAATCACAAAAGATTATTTTGTGAATTGTACTGTTTTCCTCCAGTTAATAAATAGTGCTTTTCCAGAAAGCATAGCCCTGTGGACAGATTATGACCTTTGGAGTCAGAAAGAAAGACATTTATATCTTGGTTCAGTCAGCTCCATGATGACCCAATTAATCAAGATGTTTTCTGCACAGGATATAGCAGCCCAACATGAAGTGATTTAAGTAAATAGAGGAATCTATTGATCTTTGTACTTACAAAATCCAGAGTCATCATTTGCTTCAGGTATGGCTGGATCCAGGAGCTCAAACTGTAGAATCAAGACTCTGTCTCTTGCCTTAGTTCTTAAAAATGGTTTCATCTATTCAGTTCAGTTCTTAGGTTGACATGTCCACAAGGCAGTGTCTGGCAGCTCTAGCTACCCAACCAGAAATAAATTTATGTTTTTCAACAAATCCAACAAAATTTTAAAATTTGCTCTAATAGAACTGACCCGAGTCCCATGCCTATCCCAATCACTGTGGCAAGGGGATGAAACAAAGCGATTGTCTGTGCCTAAACCATGCGCTCATCCCTGGATAGACAAGGACTGAAAATGGGGGTGGATGATTACACCAAGAGAAATCAGAGTGCTAAAAGGAAAGAACAGGCAGGAAGACACATCAGAATACTTATCACAGTCTTTGAACAAGTTATTTAAACTTGCTGGGTCTCCTCATTATAAGACAGGGATAATGACATGCACTGTTTTTTTGTGATTTTTTTTTTTTGGATATTGAAAATATTTTACATATAGTAGGTGAACAGTCAATGTAAAATTTCTCTCTTCTTCTGATGTCTCTCTTCCATTTTCCCTAACTCTACCAGGATTATTCATTTGAAACTGTGTGGCACCTTGCTAAGAAGCCCATTTGCTTCAGTTGATTTTTTGTCTTCCTTATAAAGAATGGTATATTTGTAGATAAGATGGAGCAGAAGATATTCAGTAGAAATAATGATACAGGAAATTTCCCCTTGGCTGAGAACTAGCAGAGAAATGTGATTAGAGACTAGATAGGATTTGGGACCAAATGCCTTCTAATTATTAGTTATAGCAATTCTCTGCAGGTATTGGTGGTGACAACACCATCCCCCGATACCTTCATAGATTCTAAGAATCATCTATTTGTTTTATGGCTGTTTTGTATCCATCTTCTTCCACCAGAGGTCTGGGATAAGATTGAGGACAAGATAAAGTGTCAGGAGAGAGTTTTATAGCCTCTGGGTATTTTGTGTGGTTTAAGTATCTATCTGGAAATATGCATACAATTTTAAATTATAACCTAGAATTTAACTATATTATTATTTGTTTACATTAGAAAATTTAATCTATCAAAAATTTAATATACAGTATAAGATAATAGGTTCTGTTTTCTTCCAGAAAATAGACAGTTGTGTCAGCACTATTTATTAAGTAAAACTCTGCTTTCATTACTGGAGATACATATATATATGTGTGCATATATATATCATATATATATATATTATATGGCTCATCACTGCCACCTTCCATCTATTTATTTCTTTGTTTCAAAACCACATTGTTTGGATTATGCAAATTTCATAGTATCTCTTAGTATTAATACCTTACAAGGGAAGTCACTCCTCACTATTCTTCTTGACATGTATTTTTGACTGCTCTGGGAAATTTATTCTTCCATGTAAAAACTAATATCATTTTATAAAATTAGCAAAAATTTGTTACCCAATTGAAATTACATTGAATTAATAAGGTTATTTCAAATAATTGATATATTAATATTAATATATTATCATTCTATCCATGGACATACTGCTATCTTCCCATCTATTGATATGTATATTGATATTCTTAAATATAGTTTTATATTAATAGATTTCTTTATATAAACCACATCCTTTGGGTTTAATGCATTTCTAAATATTTCTCCTATCATGTTTATGATTTTTTTTAATTTTCATTTTTAATTAGACAGTGCTTGATTTAGAAAATGTATTGATTTTGTGTATTCAACCACCTTGTTGGATCAAAATGATTTATCAAGATGATAATCATATCACCAAAGAGAAAAAAAATCCTCTTTTTATCCAGTAGTTCAGAAATTAATTGATTATTTTTTGTCTTATGGTATTATTTAAACCTCAAAAAGTGCAAAATAAGTACTTATGAATGCAGATCATCCTTACCTTGTCTTGATTTCATTGAAATTGTTTTTGAGTTTAAAAAGGGCAGTCGTGGTTTCCCTGTTCATTAAGTTCAGAACCAACAGTTCCATTAATCATTTCTCTGATGGCATGCTGAATTAGCCAGAAATCTTTTGGTGGTGCATGGCAGAAACTGAACTAAAACTAGTTAAAAGAACATTTTAGATTTGTATAGCTGTAGAGTTCATACTGAATGGACCAAGGTTCTCACCAATGGCACCAGGAACTATTCTCTCTCCATCTCTTGTGTATTTCATTTTCCTCGCCGGCTTCGCGGTCACAATGACTCCTAGTAGCCTCAGATTTATGTCCCCTCAACTCAGCAAACCCAGTGAATATTTTTCTAATAGTTCCAACTCAGATCTTAAGTTAATTTGGTGATCAAGAGCCTAAAAACTCATCATTTCCTTTTTTTTTCCCCAGGAGGATAAGACTGGCTGGGCATGCCTGGATCACGTTCCCATTTCTCTGCCTGATTTTAAGACCCAACATGGGCTAAGGATGGTGTTATATGTGTATGGAGGGGGATGATGGCAAATGCTTCCCAAAGGAGAAATGAATTATTTTTCCTCAAAGAATGAGAAAAAGCAAAACAATAATTTCCATCAAGTGACTAATTATCCTAGTCTTCCTCTGGATACGTTCTCTCTCTCTCTCTTTTTTTTTTTCACAAAAACCAATACTCTGTAACTAAACATTATATCCAAGTGTACTGACCAGAGCACTGTAGATGCAGACTGTCATCTTCTTTCCAGGTAGTATACTTCTGCAGTGTAACCTAAGATTACGTCACACGTTTGCTACCCACATCATGTTTCTGATCGTAATGAGTTAGTGCTGCATACCTGATATCACAGGTCTGACTACTTTCCTGGCCTTATCAGTAGCATATCTAGATATTATGAAAGTTCAGTAGCATATCTAGGTATTATTAGAAATCAACTCCATCATAAAACACTCCAGATTATCAGAGTGGTTTTCTTTCCTGGTCCTTACATTTAATCCATTTTTCCTCTCTTCCCAGGCTTGTACCATTTGATGACTATTTATTTCCTCTGCATGTTCACAATCCAAGTCTTTCTCCCCAAATTCTCTTTGTCTGGGGTGTACTCTCTGCTCTTGTCCATTTGATGAATCCATAGTCAAACTTCGAGAACCTGCAAAAGGCTCCTACTGAAATGCCCTGGGAAGTTTTTTTTAACATTTCTCTCTAAGCATCTATCACATCATGCTTTTGAAAGAATGCTCTGTAACATGTTAAATGGTGCAAGACTTCTTTTTTTTTTTCTTTAGAATTATGATATAATTCACTTCTGAAGCTTCCTGGGCATATATTTCTTTCTTGCATAATGAAATTGCCTCTCCATCTGAGACTGTTTCTCCATTCTTACTTCAATATTGTGAATTTGCTTTTTTCTCTTCTTTTGATTAGGTGAACAGATGGTTTTTCAGAAAACTATGTTTGGGATTGTATTCATCATTTCAAGTATTTTTCTTCTATTCTGTAATCTAGTAATTTCTGTTTTTGTCTTTTTAAATTGCTGCCATCTGTTTTCCTTGTAGTTATCTTATTCTTTTTCTAGATCCTTAAGTATAATTTATTTTCCTGTGTATAGTTTAAAATTCATAACATTTAGAACTATGAGTTTTCCTCTGAGAACTGCTTTAGACACATCCTAAGGGCTTTCTCAAAAATTCATATTGAACTTTCTGTTTAAAATATACTTTCAGATAGTAATGCACTTGTCTCTTCTATCAGACTGCTCATGAGCAGGTTTGAACAGTCTGTAGAGCAATATGTGAACACAGAATCTAAGAAATGCTGATCTAGTCTGTAGGTAAATTTGCAAAAGCAAAGGTTTGTATTATTGTACAATTTGTTATCATCCTGGACATCAGCAACACAGACTAGTGTGGAAAGAGTGACAAAGTCAGGCTAATGCATCTTACAAGATATAGACACTCACTCCTATCTTAAGCAACACAGGAAGTTATTAGCTCATGTAACCAGGAAGTCCTGGGTGATGAAGGTATGGTAGGAATCAGGTTCCTAAATGAGGCCATCATTTATCTCTTTCTTTCTCATATACTCACTTCAAGTTATAGCTAGTTTTCCTCATTCTAGGAATGGTCTCACTATATTGTGATAAGATACTCTTCCTTAGAAGAGCCAAACATGTGTTCTCCGCACAATTCACAAAGCTCAAAGAAAAGAGAGGTCCTAAAGGTCCAGAGAAAGTCCAGGATGGCCTAACTTGGGATATGTGCTATCCTTTTTTAAATTGAAATACAGTTAACTTACAGTGTTGTGGTTGTTTCTGGTATACAGCAAAGTGATTCAGTTATACATATATATTATTTTTAATATTTTTCTCCATGATGGCTTGTTACAAGATATTAAATGTAGCTTCCTGTGCTGTACAGTAGGACCTTGCTGTTTATCTTTTCTATATGTAATAGTTTGGACCTGCTAACCCCGAACTACCAATATTTGTCTCCCCCAGCCCCCACCCCCTTGGCAACCATAAGTCTGCTCTCTGTGTCTGTGAGTCTGTTTCTATTTCATTAGGGAAGTTCATTTCTGTTATATTTCAGATTTTACATATAAGAGATATCGTATGATATTTGTCTTTCTCTCTGTGTCTTATTTGCTTCCTGTGATCATCTCTAGGTTCATCCATGTAACTGCAATAGCATTATTTCATCCTTTTTTATGACTAAGTAGTATTCTATCCTATATATGTGCTAGATCTTCTTTATCCATTCATCTGTTGATAAACATTTAGATTGTTCCCATGTCTTAGCTATTGTAAATAGTGCTGCTGAGAAGACTTGGGTGCGTGTCTGTTTTGGGATTATAGTTTCCTCTAGATATACCCCAGGAGTGGGATTGCTTAATCATATGACAGTCCTATTGTCAGTTTTTAGAGGAACCTCCATACTGTTCTCCATAGTGATACGTGCCCACCCTTGATCGCATTTCTGTGTCTAAGGAGAGGAAAGACCTTGTTGTCCATTCCTGGTCCCAGATGATATTTCTGAAACAAGAGAAGGAGGATCTACCTCTATGAAAATAAAGAAGATTCATCAGGAATTGAAGGAGGGCATTCCTCAAAGGAATGGATGATGGGCAGATAAGATTCTCCAAAGACTAGTCCTTGGGAGATCAGCCAGGCAGGGTTCAATGGGTATGTGGACTCTAGGGAGAGTCAGAATTTAAAGACCCTGAATGCTACATTGGACATGTTTGGACTTTCAGAAATATTACCCTGAGAAGGGCAGGGTGTATGTACATGGCATTCAATGGGGTTGTGGTTGAATCTAATCATGAGGAAACATCAAACAAACCCCAAATGAAGGAAAGTTCTATTTAAAAGACAAAAGGGGACTATATTTTTCAAAACATGTCAGAGTTATAAAAGATAGAGAAAAGTTGTGGAAACGTTACAGATTAATGTAATCTTTGATCCCTGTACTAAAGGGAATGGAAAAGCAATAAAGAACTCTATTGGGTCAATTGATAGTATTGGAATTTAGATGGTAGATTTGATTTTAAAAAAATTGAATCAGTGTTAAATTTAGTGAAGAGGATAACTGTACTGTGGATGTATAAAAACACCTGTTATTCTTAGAAATAGACACTGAACTATTTAAAGGTTGAAGACCACGATTCGTACAATGTACTCTAAAAATTGGTGTGGAAAATATCAATCTGTGTGTCTGTGTGAATATTTATATAGAGCAGATGATAAAGCAAAAGAGACAAAATGTTAAAAATATGTGACTCTGAGTACAGGTGTTTTTTGTGCTGTTTTTACTCTTGCAGCTTCTAAATTTGAAATTGCTTCCAAATAAAAGGTCTAAAAAATATTGGGATTCATTTTTCTCTAGGCAATAACAAAGTAATTGATATTTTTCCACAAGCTTGTGATGTAATAAGATATGCTTTAAAACCTATTTTTGAAAGACACTGCAATTAATGTAAACTCGGCCCTGATTCAGAATGTGATTGATTTTATCCTGTTTGTGGATNTTTTTCTCTAGGCAATAACAAAGTAATTGATATTTTTCCACAAGCTTGTGATGTAATAAGATATGCTTTAAAACCTATTTTTGAAAGACACTGCAATTAATGTAAACTCGGCCCTGATTCAGAATGTGATTGATTTTATCCTGTTTGTGGATATACCACACCATCCTCTTATTGGTTGTTTGAGGGCATTTTAAAGGCATTCAAGAAAGGGTTTTCTGACTGCCTGCACCTACTGTGCCATTTTTTTTTCCAAGGCCCTGAAATGTTTTTTGAAGAGAGACTGCGCTGGTTACAGTGAGGAGGACAGATTAGGATGGAAAGGACCTAGGGGTGTGGGGCGGTCGAGGGGCTATTAGCAAGAGCTCTGCCAACAAACAGTGAGGAGAGAGAAGAGAGGATGTCTCTGAGGGATATTGTTTTACTTTTTTCCCCTTCATTTAATTATTATTTCAACTGTATAGCTGATTTACAGTGTTGGTTAGTTTCAGGCGTACAGCAAAGTGATTCCGTTTACATATATATAAATCTATCCTTTTGCAGATTCTTTTCTATTGTAGGTTATTACAAGATAATGAATTTAGTTCCTTGTGCTAGACAGTAAGTCCTTGTGGTTTATCTATTTTATATACAGCAATGTTATATGAGTTAATCCCAAACTCCAAATTTATCCCTTTCCAGCTCTTTCCCCTTTGGGAAAAGAGTTTGTCTCCTGTGTCTGTGAGTCTATTTCTCTGTAACTAAGTTCATTTTTATCATTTTTAAAAATTACACAAAGAGATATCATATGTTATTTGTCTGGCTTTCCTCACTATGATCATCTGTAGGTCCATTCACGTTGCTGCGAATGACATCATTTCATTCCTTTTTATAGTTGAGTATCATTCCATTTGGAGAAAGCAATGGCACCCCACTCCAGTACTCTTGCCTGGAAAATCCTATGGACAGAGGAGTCTGGTAGGCTGCAGTCCATGGGGTCACTAAGAGTCGGATACGATCATTCCATTGTATATATGTAACACATCTTTATCTGTTCATCTGTTGATGGACATTTAGTTTGCTCCTGTGTCTTGACTATTATAAACAGTGCTTCTCGGAACATAGGGGTACAGGTATATTTTCAAATTAGAATTTTCTCCAGATATTGGGCTGTCCAAAAAGCTCATTGGGATTTTTTTCCATAAGCTTTTACACAAAAACCCAAACAACCTTTTTGCCCAACCCAGTATATGCCCAGGAGTGGGATTGTAGGATCATAGAGTAGCTCTATTTTTAGGGTTTTTTTTTAGTATATTTTATTTATTTATTTTTACTTTACAATACTGTATTGGTTTTGCCATAAACCTCCATATTGTTCTCCATAATGGCTGCATGAATTTACATTCCACCTACAGTGTAAGAGGGTTTCTTTTTCTCTGAGGGATACCTTCAAGGAGGGTTTTCAGGACCTGGTAACTAACTGAACAAGGGGTCCTGGGCAAGAAAGAGGGAAAAAAAAACAAAAACCAAGTTGTCTGTTTTAGAATCTTGAATGAATGATAGTGCCATTAACAGAACTGAAATGTTAAGTAGAGGGGCAGGTGAATGGGGTTCTAGAGCAGCGTGGAAGAAACAAATTATTTTGGTGGAGTTTCTGTGGAGTTTCCAGGTGCACGTGTGTAGTAGGGAATTGGAATCCAAGGTGTAGTGTTCAGAAGAAGAGTCAAAACTCCCTGTGAAGTTTGGGGATTATCAGTGTGTAGTTGGTCATTAATAGAGAAGGAAATGGCAACCCACTCCAGTGTTCTTGCCTTGAGAATCCCAGGGATGGGGGAGCCTGGTGGGCNCCGGCCAAATAAATACATAAATCTAAAAAAAAAAAATCTTGGGTGAGGAGCTCATTTCCTCATAACCTCTCATGGAGTAGAAATTAATTATTTGGGATCCCAGAGACGGGGAAGTCAGCAAGAAGGACTTCTGTGGGTCGGACTGGGAGGGAGTCGGAATAAGCAATGACCTGGGAGAAAAATGACTTCTCCCTGGACAGGCGATGTGGCCTCCAGGATGACATCACTATTCTCACAGAGACACTGAAGGCCAAGTGTAATTTTCTGGGCTCGCTACATCTGGAGTGTGTCTCATTCCTCTCTGCTCTGGCTGATTAGATTTTATTTTCTCTAAGGAATCCAAATGACTTCATAAGAGAATACTGTCTGGGAAGACAACACAAGAATCAGCATTCACCTTCTGTTTAGAACAGGCTGAATGGAAATAAGAATAGAGACGATTACCCTCATTAGTCTAAGATGAAGCTCAGTTGTCAGGCCTACAGTGCAGGTCTGCTAAGGTCCAATGGATGAAAAACCAAAAAGGGAAGAATCTTACTGTCGAGCTGACCAATCACTTTTTAAAGAGACTGCAGTACTCTTTTGTGTTTGTTTTGTAAGAGCCTGAACAGAAGGAAGGCGTCATACTGTTAAAGAGTTTTGTGGGCCCTATGTTCCAAAATAACTTTGCTAAGTGTTTAGTTGTGCCTCCATTCAAAGAAAGAGAAAGAAAAAAAAATCTGGCTTAGTTTTTATATCTGCCCCTGCAGTTTGTATAACCCATATAAAATAAAAATCTATATGTTACAAAATAGGATTTCTTTTTAATATATATATTTTCCTTTTGTAAAATTATATGTATTTAAATACACTTGATATGTTACTATAGGTAAATTAGAAATTTTTTTCTAATACTATGAAAAAGGCAAGAGTTTTTTTTTTTAATTGTCAANTCCTTTAGGATGGACTGGTTGGATCTCCTTGCAGTCCAAGGGACTCTCAAAAGTCTTCTCCAACACCAGCGGGTTTAGATCTTAGGAAAAATCCAGAAACAAGAGCTACTGAACAGTTGAACTTTAGAAAGATTTGGGTAATTTGCTGTTTCCAGATAAAGGACTTTGGATTCCCAGAAGTATCCTTAGAATTCCTTACTTGAAAACAGTTCACAGGAGAAAGGTAAATCAAGGCCTTTTACACAAATAGTGTTTACATACTTGGCAGGCTCCCATCAGAAGAGATTTCTTTCTTGCTCCCATCAGACAAGACAGTAGATTGGTTAAGTCTCTATCACTTGAAAGAGACAGAAATCTAAGTCCAACTGACTTATAGGAATTTATTGACTCCCAGAGCTAACAACCAGGGGTTATATAATATGCTTTAAATTTGTTGACTCTGGAACCAGACTTCCTGAGTTAGAACCATTGATCTCCTATTTACTTAACTTGTCCAAACACTTTTCTTATCAGTAAAACAGAGATAATTAGAGTTCCTTCATCACAGGGCTGTGGTGAGGGTTAATTGATTACACTAAGTCAATCTCAAGAAAGATTGACACATAGTAACTGCTCACTAAGTGTTTGCTGATTTCTATCCAGGGATAACTAGCTTCAGGTATGGCTGGATCCTGGTGCTCAAACAACACTTGTCATGAATCTGTCTCTCTCATTTTGTGGACCAGCTCCTATTGACTCTATTCTCAGGCAGTCTCTGCTGGGAGAAAGATGACCCCCAGAAACGGAAGGCTTGCATGCTACCAGTTTAGCAGTCCTATCAGGACAAATGCATCTTTTACTTAATATTTCCAATAAAAGTTCCAAGGGTGGGACTTCCCAGGCAGTCCAGTGGTTAAGACTTTACCTTCCAAAGTAAGGGGTGTGGGTTTGATTCCCACATGCCTTGATGCCTTGTGATCAAGAAACCAAAACAGAAAATAGAAGCACTATTGTAACCAAACTCAACAAAGACTTAAAATAGTTCACATTAAAAAAAAAAAATTTTTTTTAAGCCTTCCAAGGGTGACTTTCATTGGAACAACTTTGTAGTATGCCCACCCATGAACTGGTCACTATGGACATTTGGATGAACCACATTGATTGTGCCTCCCTTTTGAAGCCACAGACTGTGTTTGATTCCTTTTCTTTCATGTTGGAGGTATTTTCAGCCTGGCATTTGACGGTGGGATGGAGTGAAGCAGACGAGTTACCTGGCCCTGCAGCACAGGGTGTAGACTTTCAACCAACAATGCTGTGGGTAGCTCCATGCCCTGTGCCCACACCTTCTGTCTGGAACCTCCAAGCTCTGGGCTTCCCAAGTTTCCTTGGAACAAATGTTCTTGCCTCTTTTTGATATCTGCCAGTGAGGGTGCTCAGTTCCAATATTTTTTTTCCATCCTGACACATCAGTTTCCTCATCTGCTCTTGTCCCCTTCCAGTTCTTTTTGTCCGTATGTATTTCTATACATATTTAACAAACCTAGAAAGTAGGATTTAACATATACTTACTGTCATTTTAATGGTCTTTCTAGAGGGAAAGGGGATAAATGCATATGTTCACTCCAGCTTATCATTCTGAGTCCCCATGGAAGGTTTTTGTGGGTTTTTTTTCCCCTCCTAAAGACAGGGCTTCTTGCTATCCTCATAAGTAAGGTTCTTGAGTATAATAGATCTCCATTAATAAGGTGTGTTGGATAAATAGGAGGTACAATGGATTATGTGTTCTTCCTGAATTATAAGGGTACTTATTTCTCTACCATCGATCTGTAACACACCAGAGTCGTGTGTTAAGAGCAGCTGATGAATGAACTGGTTATTAAGTACTTTACAAGGATGCTCTGGTAAGAACAGCATTCGGTAGAGAGATATTTACAAGGACTAGGATCATGTGTCCAATCCTGTCAGTCACACATAAAGGTAAAAGAGTCACAAGTGAAATCTATAGGAAAATACAACCCAAAAAACAGACACTTAACTTCTATGCTTGAGTACTCAGTTGCTTCAGGCATGTCTGACCCTTTGCAACCTTATGGACCATTGCCAGCCAAGCTCCTTTGTCCATGGAATTCTCCAGGCAAGAATACTGGAGTGGGTACCAGGGGAATCTTCTCCCAACCCAGGGACTGAGCCTCCATCTCTTATGTCTCCTGCATTGGCAGGCGGAGTCTTTAGCACTAGTGCCACCGGGGACTTCTAGAAGCGGAAGTCTTCTTAAGACTAGTCATCTTAAGATAACTCAGGACTGATGTCTTCTGTGTTACCTGTAAGGAATAGTGTCCTCTGCATGCCAATACTCCAAGCTATCATATGGCATATGAAGGTCAGTAAAACAAAGCATTCACTGGGGCTTGGTCCCCCACTATTTAAATCATTTTGGTAAAAGGTGACGACTGTGAAAATGACAGAACAGGGAACAGGGAACAGGGCTTTTGGCACCTGATACAGAATAAATTAAAATGCCTGTTCAAATTGATTTCATGATTAGTTTTTCAGATGCCTAAGTCTGTTGTTTACACCTAAACTAGGAAGATATTTCTGCAGGGTTTTTCTTTTTTCTTTTTTTTTGCCCATAAGCATCGGATCAGTGCTTATAGTTAATGTTCAAAGTTAACTCATTTTTATTATAACGCCTGTGGTTTTTGTATTTGTTGCTTAATATCCCAGTTCAGCTTCCTATTTAATATCCTTTCTTTCAAGCATAAAATTTCCTTGTCTATGCTGAAATAGCATTTTAAAGGAAAAGGATTCCCTTCTGAAGGTACCTCTTTAGGGCTAAAAGCAAAGATCACCTGTTAAAGGGAATGCAAAACTCTCCATTTTAGGTTTGTCCTGCTGCTGCTGCTAAGTCGCTTCAGTCGTGTCTGATTCTGTGCGACCCCATAGACGGCAGCCCACCAGGCTCCCCGGTCCCTGGGATTCTCCAGGCAAGAACACTGGAGTGGGGTGCCATTTCCTTCTCCAATGCATGAAAATGAAAAGTGAAAGTGAAGTTGCTCAGTCGTGTCTGACTCTTCGCGACCCCATGGACTATAGCCTACCAGGCTCCTCCGTCCATAGGATTTTCCAGGCAAGAGTACTGGAGTGAGGTGCCATTGCCTTCTCCAAGGTTTGTCCTAGAGCTGGTTAAGACCCATGTTGGGAGGAAGTACTCAGGTGGTTTGAGAAATCAATGGAAAAGTGGAAAAGTGAAGTTTCTTAATAATACGGCCCATCCTGAAAACTGAGGTGACTTTGTTGTTACTCAATAATATAATGAGTTTTATTTTGAGTGATGTTGGATTTAATGGCTAAATCAATATGTGTATTTAGCGTTGGGCTTTATTTCTGCGCTGACAGGAGATAAGCGGCCTTAGAGTGTGTTAATTGGTTTGTGTTTAGCATTTACGCTAATCAGCAGTAGCAGAGGTGCCCTGGGCCACTTCAGGCCTGGTAATAGGGTTTATCTAAACCAGGCTTTGTTTACATTATTGACTGGAGTTGAATTGCTTCCGTTTCTTACACACTTGAATATTAAGCTGGATTTGCAAGTATAGCTCAAGACCTTCAGCATTAGTAAGAATTAGCCTGATCTGGAACAAGGCAAACCAAATGAAAAGCAAGTAAATATCATGCCATCCCTGCCATAGGATTGCCGTGAGGGGTAATGAAACCTAGAGAAGACTTAGCTGGGTAAAGAAACCTTTCAGCCAGAGATCAGAGCTTCAGGGACTCCAGGTTAACTCAGGATTTTTTCAACTTTGGTGCTATGACCATTTGACGCCGGATGATTCTTGGGGTGGGGGGACTGTTGTATGAATGGTAGGGTATTTATAAACATCCCTTGTCTCTATCAACCAGAATAAAGAGCATTACCTGCCCACGGTGGTGACAACTCAGGGTCTCCAGACATTGGAAGATGCTCCCTGGGAGCCAAAACCACACCTAGTTGAGAACCACTGGGTTAAATGAGGATTTAATACAGCCCATGGCTCAGAGGGTAAAGCACCTGCCCGCAATGCCGGAGACCTGGGTTCGATCCCTGGGTCAGGAAGTTCCCCTGGAGAAGGAAATGGCAACCCACTCCAATATCCTTGCCTGGAGAATCCCATGGATGGAAGAGCCTGGTGGGCTACAGTCCATGGGGTCGCAAAGAGTCGGACACGACTGAGTGAGCTCACTTCACTTCACTTGGTCTCTGCAGAGGCTGGTTATCTGTATGTCAGTCTATCTATCTATCCATCTGTTTATCTATCTTTCTGTCTGTCTGTCTATCTGTGTTGTGTGCTCAGTCATGTCTGACTCTTTGCAACCCCATGGACTGTATACCCTGCCAGGTTCCTCTGTCCATGGGATTCTCCAGGCAAGAATACTGGAACAGGTTGACATTTCGTACTCCAGGAAATCTTTCCTACCCAGGGATCGAACCTGTGTCTCCTGCAATGGGAGGCAGAATCTTTACCACGAGCCACCTAGGAAGTACACCTTCTCTATTAGATGCTAGCATTTTAACAGCTTGGAGATTTTACATAATTATTTGGATTTGAGGATTCTCTTGAAGTATGGGAAGATCTGTGCTCATTTGCCTCATGACAATAACTTATAGAAGCCGATTAACAGCTGCTCCTTTTTAAAAAAGCATATATTCACGAAGCCCCCTTCTGCTTCTCTCAGGCTGCTTCTCCCTCATTTGCCCTGCACAGGCTCCTGGAGGTATTTGCTTTAATTACTTCTGCTTTAATTTTTGCACAATCCAATCTTTGTTACCCTTGGGAAGATTCAAAGTCCATTGGATCTGGATTCAGAATTTTAGTTTGACCAGTTACCAGCTTTGGGACTTCTGTGTGTCTCGGGTTCTATCTGTTGGCTGGTTTAGCCTCTGTACATATCTGCAAAATGGGAATGTTTCCAGGTACAATTTAGAGAATTTATGGAAGCAGTATCTGAAAGTGCCCTGCTGCTGCTGCTGCTGCTGCTGCTAAGTCGCTTCAGTCGTGTCCGACTCTGTGCGACCCCATAGACAGCCTCCCACCAGGCTCCCCTGTCCCTGGGATTCTCCAGGCAAGAACACTGGAGTGGGGTGCTGTTTCCTTCTCCAGTGCATGAGAGTGAAAGTGAAGTTGCTCAGTCACGTCTGAATCTTAGCGACTCCATGGACTGCAGCCTACCAGGCTCCTCCGTCCATGGGATTTTCCAGGCAAGAGTGCCGGAGTGGGGTGCCATTGCCTTCAGAACTTGATAAAACGTTGCTGCCCCATCCCACTTTTTTCATGTCCTCATCAGTACTTCTCAGAAGGTGTGCAGGCATGAGACTAGGCCATCTCCTCTCTTTCTAATTTGCGCTTTCAGGCAATGAAGACCAAAGCATCTATCCATCATGTGACCATGTCCTGCAGGGACTTCACACTTTGCTTTCATAAATTATGAATAGGGATGGGGGGTTATGAGGCCATATCCAGGGAAACTGCTTCACCATACTGCTTTTTTCTTTTCCTTCCAAGGACATAAACTTTAGGAACCCAAGGCATTTAGATATTGGGTTTCTATTGCAAAAAANCTGTTTCCAGTGTTTCCCCATCTATTTCCCATGAAGTGATGGGACCAGATGCCATGATCTTAGTTTTCTGAATGTCCAGCTTTAAGCCAACTTTTTTACTCTCCTCTTTCACTTATATGAAATCAAATAAATGCAACCAAGTGTGATTACTTCACAAAGACTCGTTATAATCCTGTGGGGATGCTCAAGATGGAGCAACTAATTTTGCCCATGGAAACTCAAAGAAGCCTTCCCCAGAGGAGGGATTATCTGAATTGAGTGTTGAAGAATAAGGCAGCATGACTGAGATAACTTGTTGGAAAGGAAGATGTGTTTGAGAGCTGATGGTCTGATTTCGAATCTGGGATTTACTGTTTATTAGCTTCATGATATTACACAATTATCCTAGTCTCTGGAGCCCCAAGTTTCTTATTCTATAAGATAGGATGTCAGCTGTCTCTTTAATTTTGAGTGCTTATCAGAGTGACCTGCCTGTACCAGACTCTTAGCTTTTAGTCCTGGCTTGGGAAGGAAGAAAGTCCAAGCATGACTATCAGCATGTGTGTGTGTGTCTGAGTCGCTCAGTCATGTCTCAGTCTTTGTGACCCCATGGACTGTAGCCCGTCGGGCTCCTCGGGCCATGGAATTCTCCAGGCGAGGATACTGGAGTGGGTTGCCATTTCTGTCTCCAAGCATGTGTAGTGGCATCAAGTGAAGGCATAGCATGGCATACTTAGGAAAATGGAAGTAGTTTTCTGTGGCTGAGGAGTGCCAATTCAGATTCCTCCAGCAGCCAGGCAGATGAGATATATAAATGAAAGTGGAGAATAAAGATTGATGGGATCTCTGGTACCCACCATTACTGGAGAGCCCTAGTATGAAATCATTTCAACCGAGCTGTTTAAGATACATGAACAGGGGCAGTAAAACATGACTTCAGGCTGGGCTTGGCTGATGGACTGCCTAGTCACATTCTGACGTGTGTTGGTGGGGGTGTGTGTGTGTGTGTAGCAAATGTAGTTGGAATGGAGACCAAGCAGAGAGTATAATGGAAAGGAAAGTGAAATCTATGTTTTACTAATCTAGGACAGATATCGCACTGGCCAAAATGTTCCTTCAGGTTTTTTCGTAAGCAGTTACAGAAAACCTGAACAAACTTTTTGGCCACCTCAATATTATCAGGCATATATCAGGTGGAGATATGAGTTACAGACATGAGCCTAGACTCTAGACTTCTGTCCCCATGTATTGCTCAAGCCAAGATGAATGACAACCACGCCAGGGCCAAACGGCCCTTGCAATTTCTGGCTAAGATTGAGAGGGCTGTAAAGTTGGAGAAGAGAGTAGATTTTACACCTGAAAAATCAATTAATGTCTCTTTAATGGTCATGAAGGAGATATGTACAAATTCCAAGTCAGTCTCAAGAATTAATCAACCAAGGCAACAGGGCCTGTGTCTCAGTAGATAAACCAGCAGGGCGTGGTTTTCACAGGCAATGCTATTTTACCATAAAACAAGGAGGCAGAGATTCATGTCTTAACCTTCTCCCATGTGGCATGTGGGGAAAAGACTCCTGTCCAATGTGTAAACTTGAGGAGCAGAGAGAAGAATATAACACACAACAGTAGCAAAAAAAAAAAAAAAAAAAAAGGAGGCTTTGTGTCTCATTCAATGAGCCAGAGCTTTTAATAAAGAGGGAAGATCAAGGAATGAAAAAAATCAAGATTCGAGAAGGTGAGAAAACTTGGTTAGCAAAGTCTCTTCTAAGCATAATTGAAGACTTCTTAAAATGTGTAATTCTACCGCTGTAATTTTTTATTCCTCACACACTGCTGATATTTTTCCATTGTTTATGAAAATGTCCAGATACACTAACAATAGATTTCATACATCACAACCTCTGTTGACATATCCCTGGTGGGAAGACAAGTGGAAGTCACACGAGACAGTGAAATGATGTTTCAAGGCTTGAAATAGTGCATTACAATTTTGCACTTGTCTCTATGCCCACACTCCAGCATATATAGAGGTCAGGCTACATTCTTTATATTCTCAGTGCCTGTTCAAGGGTCAGCAATTTAGCAGGTGTTTGATAAATGCTCATTGAATAAATACATCAGATAAGAAATTCATAGGAAAGGTCCAAATATGTTTGAAGAGGTCAGAAAAAGGAGACCAGATCTTGGATTAGAACTCTTGTTAAAACATACAGGACAGGCTTCCCAGGTGGCACTAGCGGTAAAGAACCCACTTACCAGTGCAGGAGATGCAAGAGACACGGGTTCAATCCCTGGATCAGGAAGATCCCCTGGAGTAGAAAATGGCAACCCACTCCAGTATTCTTGTCTGGAAAATCCTAGAGGAATTTTGGACAGAGGAGTCTGACAGGCTACAGTCCATGGGGTCACAAAAGAGTTGGACATGACTTGGTGACTAAACAACAGCTCAACAATCGAAAGGTTAGGGATGGGGACACTATGAGAGGCTGTTAGCAGGGTGATCGTTGCTAGGCAGTGGTCCACATTGGGTCAGACTGCCTCATGATAGATAACTCGAGAGAGACTGCCAGGGTGCCTGCTTAACTAGTTGCTCCAGGAAAAGAATTGGAAAATAGGACATCAGTACTGTGTGTTGGTTGATATCGGCTGCATGTGATGATATATAGCATGAAATCCATGAGCTAGAAAAAGACTGGCCAGGTTGCAGTCAGAAATAAAAGGCAGTTGAAATTCCAGAAATTATTTGCATAGTGATAGAACAGGAGGTGTGCAGATCGGGAAAAGTAGAAACACTTTTATGGCAGAGCTGTGTCAAAGCTAGACTTTCTGTTGAAGAGTTATTGCACAATGAAAGTCTTATGATACCAGGAAGATGTTTCTTCCTGTAAGCCATCAACCCCTTCATGGAGTTTATCTGAGATCAGAGCTATGAGACCTTCTAGGTGGAAAGTATCCTCAGGCAACTGAATTTACAGTCCCTTGATGAATAAAGCTAGGATATAGATTAGGTTTAGGATGTTTAGCTCTGAAGAGTAGAAGGAGGCAAGAGCCCCCCTTTTTTTTTTTTTTTTTTTAAGGCATTTGGAAGAAAAGGCAAATCCTACAAATGGGTCTAAGGAAAGATTTAGAGCAGTCAGGGTTATGCTGATAAGGACTGTCAGGAAGGAGCGGAGAAGAACTTCCAACATGAATTTTCAGAAGTCAGGTGGAAGCACCAGGATTCTGGAGTCCTTTTTCCAAAGCAGGGCAAGTTCGACTCCTGGATCAAAAAAGTAAACCAAAACGGCGCCTTGCACACATCTCCATCATAGAGCTGATCTCGCTGTGTTCCGTTTTGAAGCTCACTTGATATTTGAGCTCTCTAGGAGAGCAGGGCTGTCATTCTCTCTCTCTCTCTCTGTGCCCAGTGCCCAGCACAGGACCTAACCCAGAAACAGGAGACCGCCTGAAGATTTCACAGATTGCGACACAGTCAGGGGCCAGAGTTTGTATTTTGATCAGGCTGAGGAGCTGGGGGAATGGGATTGGTCAGAACTGGCGGTAAGAACCCAGGAGACTATATGCAGGACTCTCATTCATTCTTTCACTTATTCAGTCACATTCAACAGACATTTTCTGTGCACCTGCTCAATGCCAGGCATGCTGCTACACTTTGGGAGTTTTGAGGTGAACAAAAGAGACATTATAATTGTGCTCAGAGCACTTACAGTCTAGGAGACTTTATTTTACACATGAGGAGTGTTAGTGTTAGTTTCTTAGTCGTGCCCGGCTCTTTGCGACCCCATGGACTGCAGTCCACCAGGCTCCTCTGTCCATGAGATTTTCCAGGCAAGGATACTGGAGTGGGTTGCCATTTCCTTCTCTAGGGGCTCTTCCCAATCCAGGGATCGAACCTGGGTCTCCTGCACTACAGGCAGATTCTTTACTGACTGAGCTACAAGGGAAGCCCATGAGGAAACTGAGTCTTAGAGAGGCAATATGATTTTTCTAGAGTAATACAGACAGTTAATGATAAGGCTTCCATGGTGTCTCAGACCGTAAAGAATCTGCCTGCAATGCAAGAGACCCGGGTTTGATCCCTGGGTCAGGAAGATCCCCTGGAGGAGGATATGGCCACCCACTCTAGTATTCTGGCCTGGAGAATCACATGAACAGAGGAGCCTGGCGTGCTGCAGTCCATGGGGCTGCAAAGAGTCAGACAGGACTGAGTGACTAACGCTCAACACTCAAACTCCCATTGACAAGGTCAGGAAAGGACACAATTTCCTGACCTTACCCTCTATGTTTAAGCACCTGAGACTACACCGAGGACCACAGCTAGTGACTCGGGAGCCATATCTGGTCCTCACCAGCGTGGTGTGTCACGCACATAGCCTTTTACTTGGGAGACTTCAGGCAAACATCAGCTTTTCTAAGTTCTCTTGAAAATCAGATGATCTGGCAACATTGAACCCATGCTTCTTGGTGGCAGAAAAATGGCAGGAGCTGAGTAGCAGAGAGTCGTTGACTTTCACTAAGTCAGCTTACCCTCATTACGTTTCACTTGGCCCAGTTCACCTGTTAGTGTCACCTGTCTGGCCCCTGTGGGCATGTGACTTTGCAACCCCTGCTCCACACGGTTACCTTTCATCTTGTCATCTGGATGCTGACAACTCTTGTGGCCCCATCCTGCAGGTGGATGCTGCCAGCTACTCAATTTCTCATTTTCATCTCTTTTCCCATCTTGCCCCTCAATCCCTATTTCTAAGCAATAGTGGGAATGTCCTGGGGTCTTGTGGTGTTCACACCATTCCCAACTCCCCACCCCTAGTCCCCAAGCAGCAACATTGGTTTATGAGGACGGGCACCATGATTTAGTAGTTTTATATTCTAATCATTCTGGTCTCCCAAGTTCATTCATTATGTATGCAGAAATGGTAATACGCTGGTATTTTAATGCTCTTAAGCATACAATATTCTTATTAATCCAAGTGCCTTTTTCATCTATAATTGAATGGTTTACTTAATTATTGCTTTATGGTAACGATGCTGCATTTCCATTTTTCTATAGGGTGCCTAATTTTAACAGGAGGGCACTCAGAATCAGGAGGGCTGGCTGTACTAATTGCCTGCATTTTAAGAGCAGCTAGCATTCTGGCAACTTGGAGATAGCTAGCTATTTCCTGGGACTAGAATGAAGACACAGAAAGGGCGGTGGGTCCCTCTGGCTCCCAGGGATCCAGCATGACTTTTCTTAGCAAAACAGATCCCTGATCTGCAAAATTCAACCTCTTTTCCTTGGTGGTGACAGTTTGAACATTAACATGGATCGAGGGCTATTTATATCAGTTTGTACATTTAATCAGTTTTTTTGCAGTTTTCAGCGAGATGTGAACTCTCTCCCTGTCCGTGGCATTGGATCAAATCAGCTGAGACAGAGAATAATCAAGATTTATGATTCTCATTCTAAGTCCCATCACAGTCACTGCAATTGCTACTCACCAGCTGTCCCACCCCCATCCCCAGCCAGACTGACACCTACTTCACTCTCTCTCCAGTGTGTGATTTAATGTCCATCTCAAAAACTGTCAAAACACTTCTGGTGCTCCAGATAACAGCCGTGCAGTGTCTATGCTCTCCCGACAACCCCCTCCAACTACACCCAGCTCCCACCAGCTTTATCCTCCCAAAGTCTATGAATCCCTGAAGCCAAGGATGTGGGGGAACTTCTGAGAAGGGATGTCAAGTCCAGAGAACACAGTGGCAGTCACCTTTGACAATTCGTAGTGGAATCAAAGTGGTGACTTGAGTCAAACTGGGATAATTTTATCTTACTTGATCTTGATCTGAGTGGAAGATTAAATGTGTATAACAGAGACAGCCCTGGCTTCTATTTAAGGAAGGGGGGCTCCATGAATTATAAACTCAGGGTCATTGGCACCCTTTGCTGTGCCTCCCTGGTTCAAGCAAGAATCAAAGTCCCGAGACAAGGAAGGCTCACTCTGAGTGTTCCCATAGCCAAGCTATGGATGCCCAGAAAGGATGGGGCTGTGGGAGCCTTATGACGGAGGCCTGGCATTTCTAAAAATTGAGCTTTCCTTGGAATCTTCTGGAGGGCTTGGTGAATACAGATCCCTGCACCCCACCCCCAGACTTTCAGGTTTGGGATGGGACCTGATGAATGGCATTTTTAAGGCGCTCCCATGAGACACTGTCACTGATGCTACTCTGAAGAATCACACAGGAGACAAGACCTGGGTTTGATCCCTGAATCAGGAAGATCCCCTGGAGAAGGAAACGGCAACCCTCTCCAGTATTCTTGCCTGGAGAATCCCATGGACAGAAGAGCCTGGTGGGCTACAGTCCATGGGATCGCAAAGAGTCGGACACGACTGAGCACACACACAGCACCCATGTGGTTCATGGACCAGCATCATCATCTGGAAGCTTGTTAACAGTGTATCTCACCCCACCCAGACCTGAACTAGAAGCTGGATCTAGCTAGATCTTCAGATGATCTGTGTGTACTATACATTAAAGGGTAAAAATCTCTGACTAAGAACCCAGTGGGCTTCCCTGGTTAGTCAAACAATAAAGAATCTGCCTACAGTGCGGAAGAACCCAAAGTCTGAAACCCACATTCAGTTTCAGTTCAGTTGCTCAGTCATGTGTGACTCTTTGCAAGCCCATAGGCTGCAGCACGCCAGGCCTCCCTGTCCATCACCAACTCCCAGAACTTCCTCAAACTTATGTCCATCGTGTCAGTGACGCCATCCAGCCATCTCATCCTCAGTCGTCCCCTTCTCCTCCTGCCCCCAATCCCTCCCAGCATCAGAGTCTTTTCCAATGAGTCAACTCTTCACATAAGGTGGCCAAAGTACTGGAGTTTCAGCTTTAGCATCATTCCTTCCAAAGAAATTCCAGGGTTGATCTCCTTCAGAATGGATTGGTTGGATCTCCTTGCAGTCCAAGGGACTCGCAAAAGTCTTCTCCAACACCACAGTTCAAAAACATCAATTCTCCGGCACTCAACTTTCTTTATAGTCCAACTCTCACATCCATACATGACTACTGGAAAAACCATAGCTTTGACTAGACAGACCTGTGTTGGTAAAGTTATGTCTCTGCTTTTTATTATGCTGTCTATGTTGATCATAGCTTTTCTTCCAGGGAGCA
>SJYV01008144.1:214179-224965 GCA_006410875.1 Neotragus pygmaeus
ATAAGTTAAATAAGCAGGGTGACAATATACATCCTTGATGTACTCCTTTCCTGATTTGGAAGCAGTCTGTTTTTCCACGTCTAATTCTAACTGTTGCTTCCTGACCTGCATACAGATTTCTCAGGAGGCAGGTCAGGTGGTCTGGCATTCCCATCTCTTTAAGAATTTTCCACAGTTTACTGTGATCCATACAGTCAAAGGCTTTGGCATAGTCAATAAAGCAGAAATAGATATTTTTCTGGAACTCTCTTGCTTTTTTGATGATCCAACAGATGTTGGCAATTTGATCTCTGGTTTTTCTAAATCCAGCTTGAACATCTGGAAGTTCATAGTTCATGTACTGTTGAAGCCTGTCTTGGAGAATTTTGAGCATTTGCTAGTGTGTGAGATGAGTGCAATTGTGCGGTAGTTTGAACATCCTTTGGTGTTGCCTTTCTTTGGAATTGAACTGAAAAGTGACATTTTCCAGTCCTGTGGCGACTGCTGAGTTTTCCAAATTTGCTGGCATATTAAGTGCAGCACTTTCACAGCATCATCTTTTAGGATCTGAAATAGCTCACCTGGAATTCCATCACCTCCACTAGCTTTGTTCTAGTGATGTTCCTAATGATACATAGTCCTGCCCATCAACAGAAAATTGGATTAAAGGTCTACTGAACATGGCCCTGCCCATCAGAGCAAGACCAGTTTCCCCCTCAGTCAGTCTCTCCCATCAGGATGCTGCCATAAGCATCTTATCCCTATCCATCAGAGGGCAGACAGAACGAAAACCACAATCACAGAAAAACTAACCAAGCTGATCACATGGACCACAGCCTTGTCTAGCTCAATGAAATTATGAGCCGTGCTGTGTAGGGCCACCCAAGACAGATGGGTCATGGCACAGAGTTCTGACAGAATGTGGTCCACTGGAGAAGGGAATGGCAAACCACTTCAGTATTCTTGCCTTGAGAACCCCATGAACAGTATGAAAATGCAAAAAGATAGGACACTGAAAGACGAACTCCCCAGGTCGGTATGTGCCCAATATGCTACTNTCTAAAGAATAGCAAGGAGAGATAAGAAAGCCTTCCTCAGCTATCAATGCAAAGAAATAGAGGAAAACAGTAGAATGGGAAAGACTAGAGATCTCATCAAGAAAATTAGAGACACCAAGGGAACATTTCATACAAAGAAGAACACGATAAAGGACAGAAATGGTCTGGACCTAACAGAAGCAGAAGATACTAAGAAGAGGTGGCAAGCATACACGTAAGAACTATACAAAAAATATCCTCATGACCCAGATAACCAGGATGGAACCCATATTGCCTGCAGCTAAATCCAGTCCCCTCAAGGTGTTGCCATCTTTGGTGAATTAGCATCTCTTTACCTCAGTTTTCACATCTGTAGGATAAGGATGGTGAAGATGGCCCTTGCTTCATAAAGGAATAGGTTATAAAGCACTTGGAACAGTACCTCGCGTATTGCAAGCACTCATTAAATGTGATTGTTCTTATTTGAGTGTTTGCAGCTTTCAAACCTCAAAGCAGATCTTGTGGAAGGACTTGAATATCCATCAGATGTACCTCTTGAAATCACCACCAACTTACACACTTGTGAATTTACTCTCAGTAGACTTGGAGAGCTGGGCCTTTGTTGTTGTTCACTTGCTTAGTCATGTCTGAATATCTGTCACCCCATGGATGCAGCACACCAGGCTCCTCTCTCCACTNGTACCTCTTGAAATCACCACCAACTTACACACTTGTGAATTTACTCTCAGTAGACTTGGAGAGCTGGGCCTTTGTTGTTGTTCACTTGCTTAGTCATGTCTGAATATCTGTCACCCCATGGATGCAGCACACCAGGCTCCTCTCTCCACTGAGGCTTAGGAGAGGTTTAATGCTTGCTTGGGACTTCCCACGTGGCTCAGTAGTAAAGAATCCATCTGCCAATGCAGGAAATGCAAGAGATGTGAGTTTTATCCCTGGGTCAGGAAGATCTCCTGAAGGAGGAAATGGCAACCCGCTTCAGTATTCTTGCCTGGAAATCCCATGGACAGGGAAGCCTGGCAGGCTACAGTCCACGGGATCGCAAAGAGCCAGAAACGACTGAGCAACTGAGCTCACACACAGCAATACTTGCTTGAGTAGACACATCTGGTAAAACCAGGGGATGGACCTAAGTTCAATTATGCCTGACTCTTTGGTGTTAAACACATTACTCGTCTAAGGGTATGGTTAGATTGCACCACACAGGAAAGGAATGATCTGGATAAGAAAGAGTCTTAATTTTGGACTAAATAGACTGAATAGGGTAACAGAATGAGTATGATGATTAAGGGGCTATATTTTTAAACTCGCTTTATAAAATGTGATGCTCGTGTGTGTGTGTGTGTGTGTGTGTGTGCGCACACTCAGTCATGGTTGACTCTTTGTGACCCCTTGGATGGTAGCCCACCAGGCTCCTCTGTCCATGGGATTCTCAAGGCAAGAAATACTGGAGTGGGTTGCATTCTTTTCTCCAGGGGATCTTCCTGACCCAGGGATTGAACCCACATCTCCCTAGGTCTCCTGCGTTGCGGAATCTTTTACCACTACGCTATCAGGGAAGAAAAAATAAATGTGATAATTAAACAGAAAACTCTAACCGAAGGTTGTCTAGTTATCAAGAAAAGCAAGCCCTCCAACTCTGTGTTGAATGCAGTATGGTGGCCTGGTCCCTGTGCCAGTCTGAGGCTGAGGCTGACTTGGCAGCAACAGCAGTTTATAAAGATGCTACCATTGTCTCCTGTTGGGACTCTTCACTCAGCCTTGGGGAAGGTATTCATGGCATTGGACAGCTGTTAATACATGTGCTGATTCCATCTCTGGGCAAAAACCAAAGTGGTCTAGGCCAGACTTTATAATTGTGACATGAAACGATCTCAGCTCTTCATTAGACACAGGAGCCCTGAGCTACAGGCAGGAGAGAGTGGGCAATGTGTGTGTACGAAGTGGATGTTGGCTTAGAGAATTGGCTTTGAGTCCTGAAACTCCACAAGTGTTAACTGTTGGTTGTCTTTTCATTATTATTCTGATCTTGATGATGTTAGTCATTAATTCTGAGAACTTGAGCACATCTTTCTTGGCTTTGGAGATTCAGTTTCTTCACCTGGAACTTGGATGTGATGATACTCATTTCCAAGAATTGCCTCAAGGAAAAGATAAGGGAGGTGATGATGTCATTGTAGCTTAGAGAGACGCAGGGGCAGGCCTGGCTTGGGGGCACTGCACCCTGCATTTGTTTATATACTTGGCTGTGCTGGGTCTTAGTCATGGCATGTGGGATCTACTTCCCTGCCCAGGGATCAAACCTGGGCCCCTTACATTGGATGCTAAGAGTGTTTTCCTGGACCACTAGGGAATTCCCTGTGACCTGCAGTTAGAAGAGCCCCACTCTTGGTTTAATAATCTGCTATTGCCATCTTGACATTGTTAATAATTTTTGACAGAGGTCCCCACATTTTCCCTTTGCACTGGGCCCTGCCAAGTAGGTAGCTACCTCTGCCTTTGAGAGTCCCCTGGTCTATCTCTGCCCCAGTCCTAAGAGAAGAAGGATGCTGGCTTGAAGGGACTGACCAGAGAGGTGCTCTTCCTGGTTGGATGACCCTGTTTCCATGTCCAGGGACCAAAGGTGTGATGATCCTCCGACTTGTCTATTTTAGAAACCTGGATGCATTCAATACCTTGGCTCAGACCCTCCTCTTTGCCAAGTACACCTTTTCCCTGCCTGTCTGTCAAAATCAGATTCCTGGTCCTTCAGATCTCTTGTTCTTTATGAGATAAGACCCTCCAAGCTTGAGAGCGGGTGATGTGCTAGCGTGGCCCGAGGGACATCTGGGGATCCAGACTTCCTTCAACATGAGAACAACTGCATCTCATCTTCACACAGCCAGGAGTGCCCAGGAACTAGCCCTGGGCCCAGCCAGCCTCAGGTCACACAGCTCGGTGACTCTGGGAAGCGTTTCACACACACTCCATCCCTTAGTCTCTTCATCTGTAAAGAGGAAATGATCCTAAAAGTACCTGTATTTGTAGGTTACTTATGAAGAGAAAACGAATCAATGCAAATAAAGCCCCCGAAGCAACATCTGCCTACGCACACAGGAGGCCTGCTGTGGATATTCTAGAATTGTCATGCTCTTCCGCTCTGCATAACCTGATTGAGTCAGAGACCTTTAGAGTCAATCAGAACCAGTTTGCAGCTTTCCTGGGAACATGCCTGGGGGCTTCCCGGGCTCAGATGGTAAAGAATCTACCTGCCATGCAGGAGATCTGGGTTCCATCCCTGAATCGGGAAGATCCTTTAGAGAAGGGAATGGCTACCCATTCCAGCATTCTTGCCTGGAGAATTCCATGGACAGAGGAGCCTGGTGAGCTACAGTCCATGGGGTTGCAAAGAGTCAGGCATGACTGAGCGACTAATACTTTCACTGGGAATGTGCTAGCTGTACAAACTGAAGCATAAGCTGTTATATACTATCTCACACCCTCAGTTATAGGATTGAAGAAGACCTGCCATGAGCACGAAATGGTCCAAAGGAAAAGAAGGAAGGTGGGTTTTAGTCTTAGAAACCAGTGCTTGAGTACCATCTCTTATACTTACCAGCTATGTGAGGTTCCAAGTTATGAAAACTCTGAACTTTATTTTCTCTTTAAAAATGAGGATAACAGTACCATTTAAAGAGGTGTCTGTGTGTGCTCACTCATGTCTGACTCTTTGTGACCCTATGGACTATAGCCTGCCAGGCTCCTCTGTCCATGGATTTTTCCAGGCAAGAATACCGGGTTGAGTTGACATTTCCTACTCCAGGGGATCTTCCTGACCTAGGGATCGAACCCAAGTCTCCTGCACTGGAAGGTGTGTTCTTTACTGTCTGAGTCAGCAAGGAAGCCCATTTAAGAGATGCTCGCCCACTGTGAGAGTGGGACAATATTGAAACATGTATATCCATATGTAAAATAGATGACCAGTGCATGTTCGATGCATGAAGCAGGGCCCTCAAAGCCGGTGCTCTGGGCCAACCCAGAGGGATGGGGTAGAGAGGGAGGTGGGAGGGGGTTTCAGGATGGGGGGACACAGGTACACCCATGGCTGATTCATGTCAATGTACAGCAAAAACCATCACAATATTGTAAAGTAATTAGCCTCCAATTAAAATAAATAAATAAATTTAAAAAAATAAAGAGATACTCGCCCACTGAAGAACACCAGCCCCAGAAGAGTAGAGAGTTGCCTGCTTTTTGTTCATCGCTGCCTCCCTTTGGGCCATGCCTCACACACAGGAAATGCAGAGTAAATATTTGTGAAGGAAAGGACTGTTGAGAGAATGAAGTAACATGTTTTCTGCAAAATGCCAAGCGTGGAGATGGGCACCTACACTGGAGACTTGGGAAGGCGACAGCTGTGGATATTATGAAGGCAGGTAGGTGGGAATACTGAGGGTCCAGCCCAGAGCTCCATTTGGAGCAGGACTGCCAGTCCCTGCTCCCTGCCCAGGTTTGCTGCTGGAATGGAGCAGAGGGATCTGATGCTGAGATGAGGGGCCGAGGAACTGAAGTATAGACCCAGGCACGTGGACCTCCCAGTAGAACCAGGGATAGGAGATGCTACAGGTATCTACAGATACCTTGGCAGCTCCCAGCCATGCAGCAGTAGGGGCAGTTCCAGCCCTGACTCCCTCAGGCAGAGATGTCTCATTCATTTCTAGCAGAAAAGGTTTAGAATCACTTGTTCTGATAGAAACAAATGAATCACAGTCGGACTTCACTTACATAAGGAAGCTTGTATTCCAGCCAGGTGGGGAGCTGGGAAGGCTTACTCCAGTAATAGACTGTACGCAGGCAAACACTGATTATCCTGACATCATTTCAGCTAGGCTAGTGTTAGATCCCCAGCAATCAGAGAGAAGCAAATTGGTCCTGAATTAAAAAAAAAAAAAAAAGGCAGGAAGAGTAATCATTTAGAAAGCATGTCAATAGTGGACTCTTGGTCGAATCCACCAGGTGGATAGAGTGAGAAGTGGTTTGAACCTTGACTTGCTTTCTGACCCAAAGTAGCCTCATCATAAATTGGGGAAAAGTGGCTTGAGCTCAGGTGTTCTCTTTACATTCCCTGGAGGGTGTATACGAGGTGCTCGTGGTGTTCAGTCACTGACTCTTTGCAGTCCCATGGACTGCAGCACACCAGGCTTCCCTGTCCTTTGCTAGCTGCCTGAGTTTGCTCAGACTCGTACCTATTGAGTCAATGGTGCCATCCAACCATTTCATCCTCTGTTGCCCCCTCCTCCACTTGCTCTCCATCTTTCCCAGCATCAGGGTCTTTTCCAGTGTGCTTTTCCCATCTGGTAGCCCAAATTTTGGAGCTTCAGCTTCAGCATCATTCCTTCCAATTGATATTCAGGGTTGATTTCCTTTAGGACTGACTGGTTTGATCTCCTTGCAGTCCAAGGGACTCTCAAGAGTTTCTCCAGCACCACAGTTCAAAAGCATCAATTCTTCAGCCTTCTTTATGGTCCAACTCTCACATCCATATAGGAGATGAGACCTGCTCATTAGGAGCTTGGAGAGAAGCTGTGAAGTCTAATGGAAAGAACACAGGCTTGGAGTTTGAAGCATGCTCCTTGGTGTATAGGCTGGGCAATTGACCCCAGCCTCTCTGAGCCTCCACTCCCTCACCTCTAAAGAAAACTGGTGAGAATCCCATTATAAGGTGAGTATCACATGGACAAAGACAGGAGAAGGGGCTGATAAGATAACACTGCATATTGTCTTGCTTAATAAATATTCTCTCATTCTTAGTCCCACTGTCTAGAGTCCCAGGCTCCACAATCAGATTTTGGCTCTGGCTGATCCCAGAAAAGACTGGGAGAGCTGCAATAGATGACTGAGTCTCACCTTTGTGTCTTCCCCGGGATCTTTCTGGAGTCCCTGCTGTCTGACTCTGGCTTCCACAGTTTCCAGGGAAGAGGGCAGCGTGAGGGAGGGACTGGCTGGAGATCGCGATATGGATACCATGGATATCATGAAATCAGGGGCAGGACTCTGCTAGGTGTTAAATGCAGATAGCCAGCCACCAGGCAGCTTTTAAGGCTGATGTGTGCATGGAATGCCCATATGACATCTTCAGCATCCTCAACTAAGCTGCATCACTGCTCCATACATTCATCATCATCATCCACAGAGTCATTTGACACCCAATTTATTGTACCCGACTTTGGCTGGTCCAAGAACACAAGAAGTATAAGTCATAGATCCTGCTCTCATTCTATGGGTCATACAGGAACAGAGTAAATCATTTTTTTCCCTTGCCAATCCTCTCAATAATATCCCCAGGTTAACTTGTTCTCCATCCTTAATGCCTCCAAGATATTCTATGTCCTGGATCCCTATCCACAAGACATACCCTAACTTGTCTGCTTCAGCCCTGATATGTAATCTCAAAACTGGTGATGCTCCTTGAGGTGGGAGATGGAGGGACTCTCCATTAGCAGAAGTAATTTAAGGAAGAAAAAAAAAAAAAGCAGAATTAGCCTTATCATCTGGTCAAATATCTTAAGTCATTCCTACGTGAGACATTGTTATAATTGTGCCATGGAAAGTAGTTAATGAAGTCAAACTGCCATCCTCAGAAGCTAGTCGTGGTGATGATAAGGTTGAATTAAGTAGGAACAAGTCATGGGTGGGTACCTTTTGAAAGGGAGGAAAACCAACAGCATCCATGTAACACTGAAAGAAAGAGTTTTCAGAGTAAACACAGAGGGAGCAGTTACCAAGTTGGTCTGTCTTCTCTCCTGTCTTTATGTGTATCTTATGCATATCTTTAGCTAGTACACAGACTGGCAAGTTAGTATCTCCAACCCAGACACATCCTCAGTATTCCATATTTGTATATCCACCTACCTGTTAACACTTCCTCTTAGGAAGTTTCAGAATATTCCAAATCTGCTGCTCATGAATCCCTTCCTCAAGTCTGATTCTCTTTCAGAGGTTTCCCTCTGTTGGTGACGTCACCAGCATCCATTCAGTTGCCCAAAACACAAGCTTGGATCATTTGCAGCATCTCTTTCTCCCTCAGTCTCCCATATACAATTCATCACCAGCCTGTTGATTTTAGTTCCTAAAAGTACCTAAAAGTTCCTAAAAGAGTCAATTTATTTTTCTTACTCCTGCCAATATGTTAGTCCAAACTGCCATTTCTTTCCTTAAAACTCCAACAGTCTCCCGCCTGGTCTCGTTGCATGCCGCCTCTTCCTCAGAGTGAGTCTCAGGGATATCCCCCAGTGCACACTTGACTCCATCAGCTTGCCATTGACCTTGTCCTCATGTGCTTAGTTACTCAGTCATGTCTGACTCTTTGCCACCCCATGGACTGTGGCCTGTTAGGCTCCTCTGTCCATGGGGATTCTCCAGGCAAGAATTCTGGGATGGGTTGCCCTACCCTATTCTAGGGTATCTTCCCAACCTAGGGATCGAGCCCAGGTCTCCTACATTGCAGGCAGATTCTTTACCATCTTAGCCACCAAGGAAGCCCAAGAATACTAGACCGGGTAGCCTATCCCTTTTCCAGGGGATCTCCCTGACCCAGGAATCAAACCAGGGTCTTCTGCATTGTAGGTGGATTCTTTAGCAGTTGAGCTACCAGGGACTAATACTAATAGTAGTAACTCCTGTGTCAGATGACAAAGATGAAGCTCTGGAGACGGGGGCAAAGTCAACAACCACCGCCCCGCTCCCCCATCCTGACCTCCCACTCCACTGAGCATGGGAACTGAGATGGAGGAACGGTCTTTTCTCAAGGTCAAATACAGAGCTTTTACTGGTCTCGGGGGAAGTGGATACTGGCTAGGTAAAGACAGCAGACATTCCCCCTAAGAGCAGTCCCTCAGGGAGAATTTCTCAAAGGGATAACTTCATAAGTGGTACGTAATTTCATGACCCTATACAAGTGGACTGAAGTATTGATTCCAGCAAGAGACTAAGTGACCTGAAAGGTTTAGGGAAAAGCTTCAGCTAAATGGAATCAAAGCATGTCTTCCGAGTTCACGGCAGCCCCATTAAGAGCACAGTAGCTAGTAAGGCTGAGGCATCTAACACATGGGCTATTGCTAAAGCGTTTCAGTTTGTACAGCTAAACAGGACGGGGGGAGGCTGGGGCTGACAGGAGTCTGGCATGGCTGGGTCACACTGAACCTCTGTTGGCTTCTCTCTGCTCAAAAACCATCTGTTTCACAATGTTTTCTAGAACTGAACTGGGGTTTGATGTTATGCTGCCCAATCTGTAGGTCCTGGGAGGCAGCTTTGTGTTCTTAGGTCTTGTCTGAAAATGAGCTCATTAGCCTATCGTTAATCTCCTGGCATCTTTCTCACCTGCATATTTCTTCTCTCTTTCTTGAGGTGCAGCTTGTACTTCATCGTGAACGCCTCTCTTTATGGCACTGATTAAAGTGCAACTGGAGATAGGAAAGCCAGACATACTTTCTTCCCTTCCCATCTGACTTCTGTGTTTCTCCAGAACCATTGAAAAGAAAACCAAAGACCACCACCAGCAAAAAGAGCCCAGGCCCACTCTCTGTGTTAGTTGTTCAGTTGTGACCGACTCTCTGCACCCCCACGGACTGTAGTGTGCCAGGCTCCTCTGTCCAAGGAATTTTCCAGGCAAGAATACTGGAGTGGGTTGCTATTTCCTTCTCCAACCTCTCTGTTTAAAAGACTGCAATTTTCTTTTTTTTTTTTTAAACTGCTCAAGATAGTCTTTATTTGATTTTACAGGACTTTATCTCTTAATTTTCGATGGGCTAAAGTTTACCTACTGTCATGTGACGCATGAAATTCTTTTTTCAAACATATTTTTTCATTTACTTATTTGGCAGTGTTTGGTCTTAGTTGCGGCACGCGGCATCTTTCAATGTGGTTCACACATTCTCTAGTTGTGGCACGAGGGCTTAGTTGCTCAGCAGCATGTGGGATTTTAGTTCCATGACCAGGGATCAAACCCACATCCCCTGCATTGCAAGGCGGGGTCTTAACCACTGGACCACCAGGGAAGTCTTAACACATGAAATTCTTTGTAACATGACCTGCATCTTGTAGGGTGCCTTGGTTACAGGCACCGTACTTACCTCTTGAACCATACGAGCCTTAAAAGCAATGCATTGGGGAAACCTCACAGAATGGAAGGCATAGCTGAACAAAGAGTCCTAAGAAAGGACTGGAACCAGAGCACCTCCAATACTCCAGAGAATAGCAGTTAAGCCATAGTCTCTTCAAGAACCAGTGGATAGTACAAACCAGCACCATAACTTTTCCTGCAGCCCCTCCAGTCACAATTCAAGCTCCTAGGAACTCCCCTTGCACTGGGTGACTTCTTAGTAGGGTTAACAATCGAAGGATCCTGTGTCCCTTGGCCATAAAGAGCCGTGACCTGAGCTTCACCATCTTGATTAAGATGCCCATGCAAGAAGCATCCTTGCCCTGGGTTCTGTGCCCCTCAGTGGAGAGGTCTCCACTTTAGCCCTTCTCCCACTGCATGTCTTCCCATGGGATAAGAAGACCGTGGGGCAATGGCACTTGTCCACCAGAGCCTGCACTTTCCTCCTGGATCATTCCCTTGGTAACAGAGAGCCTGGATTTCCCTGCCCAAGTTGTCTCTTCCCTGGATCTGTCTTCCTGAGGACACATTGCATACCAAAGCATGTAAAGCCAGTTGTCTACCAATTTTTAATGTGCAGGTTGCAACATGCCCACACATGTGCAAAAAGCCA
>SJYV01008146.1:0-11171 GCA_006410875.1 Neotragus pygmaeus
GCGGGCGGGTTCTTATCCACTGGGCCACCAGGGAAGTCTTGTGCTACATTTAATCTTGTTTTGTAGCAGTAGGAGAATGTACTTGAAACTGTAGGTTTTTATGAGAAAGAAGCAAGAACCATTCATGAGGAAGGAATTTTTAAGGTTTTTATATTTTTAAATTAAGAATGGGAATATTTTATACATACTTTCAAGTAACCACATTGTCGTTTATCCCTGTGATATTAAGCTGGTTTTCCGTCGGTTGGTTCATAGCCAGGCTCACCGTTGCAGGGGGGTGGGGTGGGGTAGGGTGATGTGTGTGGGTGTGTGTGGGTGTGTGTGTGTGGGTGTGTTCGTTCCTGCTACAACCTCTGTCTTGTCTTAATGTTTCATTTAATAAATGTTTGAGTGGTTTTTGGGGCTTTCTTGGTGGGTTCAGTAGTTAAGACTCCAAGTTTGCACTGCAGAGGATGTGAATTTGATCCCTGGTTGGGAAACAGAGATTCCATATGCCGCATGGTGCTGTCAAAAAAAAATTTTTTTTGAGTGGTTTTATGTGAGAAGCAGTATACTTGACTCTGGGAAATCAAAGACGTGTGAGTTGATCCCTGAGCCCAGGAGGATTATCATCCAACCAANCCATATGCCGCATGGTGCTGTCAAAAAAAATTTTTTTTGAGTGGTTTTATGTGAGAAGCAGTATACTTGACTCTGGGAAATCAAAGACGTGTGAGTTGATCCCTGAGCCCAGGAGGATTATCATCCAACCAAGGAGACAAGATATTCACACTCTTTCAAGATTCCAGTGCCTGCTCTCCATTGTTGTCGAGACTGAACCTCTGGTCACGGAGCTCACAGTCCAGGAGGATGATAAATGGCTTGTTCATTCATCTAATATGTATTGGACCTGTAAGCCCAAAGACAGATAAGACATGGTCCCTGGCCCAACATGGCGGTAACCAGGTGTTAAGATTGATGAGCAAATAGTGTTGAGATGTACAGTGTCCGCTATTTTAGACAGTACTCACTCACTGGGGCTTTTCTTTTTTATGGCTGCGATGTGAGGCTTGCAGGGTCTTAGTTCCCTGGCCAGGGATTGAACCCCAGGCCCTTGGCATTGAGAACACAGAGTCCTAACGACTGGACTGCCAGGGAACTCCCTGGGGCTTCTCAATCTGATGAGAATTTAGGAGGCACGCCAGCCTAGAGGGGAAGAAATGCTTTCCGTCTTTATTTCTAACTGAACTTGTAACTGAGTTTTGCTGTGTTCTTCAATTATGAATGTGGGCAACAAATCACACAGTCACAGTCCTGTGACTTTATGGCCAGTGAGAATCGCAGGTGTTTGCATATCGCATTATGGTTGTTTCAGACATATCAAACATCATTTATACTCATCACTACTTGGCAGGCACAGTAGTTAGTGGGTCTGCTACTAGAACCTGTTATTCAGTGTGAAACAAACTTTTAAAAATCCTAAACTTGTTTACTATAGTATTGCTGTTTTAATGTAATCGACCTCCTTGTGTCTGGACGTTCGTTGCGGTGCACAGGCTCTTTGTTGCCGCGCGTGGACTTGCTCTGGTGGTAGCGTGCGGGCTTCTCGTTGCAGTGGCTTCTCTTGTGGAGCGTGGGGTTTAGAGCTCGTGGGCTTGGGAGTTGTGGCTCACGGGCTTAGTTGCCATGGGGCATCTGGGATCTTAGTTCCCAGATCAGGGGTCGAATCCATGTCGCCTGTGTCACAGGCGAATTCTTATCCACTGGACCATCAGGGAAGTCCCTCATTTATACTCTTCTGTGTTAAAAAGATTATTATGAGGAGTCCATGGTACAGAAAGTTTTAAGCATCCTGATCAGATAATCTTGGCTTGCCTTCTTCAGAGTATTGTATGTGATTGAATGTGAGGAGGTAGCTGGTGTCTTCTCTCGGGTGACACCTCGCTCCGTGAAGTTGGCCTGTGTGGCGCCTCTGGCGGGGGGTGTTTGCTCAGCAGCTGAGCCCAGGAGTCGGAGTCGGCCGGGTTGTGTGCTCCGTTCCGTCATCCTCCTTATAGTTCTGTGCCTTTGCTGCCCTAGATAGAGGGAGAGGCACAGAACTGCTCCACAAGGCGGGCTGTGTTTCTGTTGGATCCTGGAGCAGATGATTACAGCGTGATATTTCCTTGTGTCAAGCACAGTGGGAACTTAGGTTTTAACAGGTTACATTTGAAACTGAATTCCCATGGGTGGGCGGGCAGAAGACGGAGAGGATTCTGAACAAGGGACCTGGGAGCCCAGCGCCTACAGGTGTGGCTCCTCCTGAGAGTGCTGAGCTGCTGCTGAGGGTTGAAACTTGTGCAGGTCTTGGGAGGACAGATTTATCTTCCTTAGTGAGTGACAGTTTAAATGTTGGATATATCCTAGCTTCTAGAACTTTCAGTATGATTTTTTGAAAGTGTTTTTTTTTTTTAACTGTATTTTCATTCTTTTGGTACTGCTTCTGCAGGAACGGATTCGTCCTGTTTTAGTTAGTCCTTACGGTTCCTGGAGTGTTATCCTCCTCCAGGACTGAAGCCATGAGATTGTGTCATGCAGCCCTTATTGGACTCTCCCCACTTTCCTTCAGTTCTCAGTGATTCTAACTCCTGCCACCCTGCTGCTCTCTCCAGCACACTCCTGTCTTAAATGCTGTGACTAATAGTTTTAACTCCCTTTGCCCACACACTCCGTTCTAGCCCTGGTTGAATCCAGTTCTGCAGCAATTGTGTTGTTATTCCCACCGTCCTGAAAAAGGAAGGGAGAACCCTTTCTGGGCCCCACCCACTCCCTACAGGTTCTTTGTTTGGGGCAGCTTGTTGTTGTTCAGTCGCTCAGGCCTGTCCAACTCTTTGTGACCCCATGGATGGCAGCATGCCAGGCTTCCCTGTCCTTCAGTATCTCTCAGTTTGCTCAGACTCATGTCCATTGAG
Organism: Neotragus pygmaeus; assembly: GCA_006410875.1. Taxonomy (NCBI): domain Eukaryota; kingdom Metazoa; phylum Chordata; class Mammalia; order Artiodactyla; family Bovidae; genus Neotragus; species Neotragus pygmaeus. The sequence continues at coordinate 2,931 of SJYV01008146.1, forward strand.
TCAGTGGTGGCATCCAACCACTTTATCATCTGTTGTCCCCTTCTCCTCCTGCCTCAGTCTTTCCCAGCATCAGGGTCTTTTCCAGTGACTCAGTTCTTCACATCAGGTGGCCAAAGAATTGGAGCTTCAACTTCAGCATCAGTCCTTCTGGTGAATATTCAGGCTTGATTTCCTTTAGGATTGACTGGTTTGGTCTCCTAGCAGTCCAAGGGACTCTCAAGAGTCTTCTCGAGCATCACAGTTAAAAAGCATCAGTTCTTCAGCTCTCAGCGTTCTCTGTGGTCCAGCTCTCACATCTGTACATGACTACTGGTAAACCATGGCTTGGACTATACTGACCTTTGTCGACAAAGCAGTGTCTCTGCTTTTAGTACGCTTGGTCATAGCTTTTCTTCCAAGGAGCGGGTGTCTTTTAATTTCATGGCTGCAGTAGTTTTGGAGCCCAGGAAAATAAAGTCTGTCACTGTTTCCATTGTTTTTCCATCTATTTGCCATGAAGTGATGGGATCAGATGCCGTGATTTTAGTTTTTTGGATGTTGAGCTTTAAGCCAGCCTTTTCACTCTCCTCTTTCATCTTCATCAAGAGGCTCTTTAGTTCCTCTTCAGTCTCTGCAATAAGGGTGGTGTCATCATACCTGAGGTTATTGGTATTTCTTCCGGCAATCTTGATTCCAGCTTGTGCTTCATCCAGCCCAGCATCTCACATGATGTACTCTGCATAGAAGTTAAATAATAAACAAAGTGACAATATACAGCCTTGACATACTCCTTTCTCAGTTTTGAACCAGTCTTGTTCCATGTCCTATTCTAACTGTTGGCTTCTTGACCTGTCTGCAGGTTTCTCAGGCAGCAGAGATAGGTGTCTGATACTCCTATCTCTTTTAAGAATTTTCCAGAGTTTGTTGTGATCCATACTGTCAAAGGCTGTAGCATAGTCAATGAACCAGAAGTAGATGTTTTTCTGTAACTCTTGCTTCTTCTATGAGTCAGTGGATGTTGGCAATTTGATTTCTGATTCTTCTGCTTTTTCTAAATCCAGCTTGAATAGCTTGGAGAATTTTGAACATTACTTTGCCAGCATGTGAGATGAATGCAATTGTATGGTAGTTTGAACATTGTTTGGCATTGCCTTCTTTGGGATTGAAATGAAAACTGACCTTTTCCAGTCCGATGGCCACTGCTGAGTTTTCCAAATTTCCTGACATATTGAGTGCAGCACTTTCACAGCATCATCTTTTAGGATTTGAAATAGCTCAGCTGGAATTCCATCACCTCCACTATCTTTGTTCGCAGTGATGCTTCCTAAGGTTCACTTAACATCGCTCTCCAGGATATCTGGCTCTAGGTGAGTGATCACAGCGTCGTGGTTATCTGGGTCATTAAGATCATTTTTGTACAGTTCTTCTATGTATTCTTGCCACCTCTTCTTAATATCTTCTGCTTCTGTTAGGTCTATACCATTTCTGCCCTTTATTGAGTCCATCTTTGCATGAAACGTTGCCATGGTATCTCTTGATTTTCTTGACGAGATCTCAGCCCCATTTCTCAGCTACTTCTTGGGCTTCCCTGGTGGCTCAGATGGTAAAGAATCTGCCTGCAATGCGGGAGAGCTGAGTTCAGTTCGTGGGTTGGGAAGATCCTTTGGAAGGAGGGCATGGCAACCCACTCCAGTATTCTTGCCTGGAGAATCCTGGTGGACAGAGGAGCCTGGTGGGCTACAGTCCATGGGGTCACACAGAGACTGAGCGACTCAGCCCGGCTTACGGCAAGGCTCCTCTAGTTGTCTGGACCCTTCACAGTGTGGTTCGCAGACCAGCACCCTCAGTGTTGTCACCTGGGAGCTTGTTGGGCTTCAGAATTGTGTCTCGCTCCAGACTTACTGAGTCAAACTCTGCCTTTCACAAGAGTCCCTAGGTGACTCAAGGACTTTCCTCCTGACTCAGTTGGTAGAGAATTCACCTTCAGTCCAAGAGATGCAGGTTCGATCCCTGGGTCAGGAAAATCCCCTGGAGAAGGAAATGGTAACCCACTCCAGTATTCCCGGCTGGGAAATTCCATGGACACCAGCGTCTGACGGGCTACAGTCCGCGGGGTCACAAGAGTCAGACAACAAGAGACTGAGCAACTGAACCACCGGGTGATTCGCCTGCTCACTAAGGATGGAGAGGTGGTGGTCGGTACAGCTTTCTCCAGGTCTTCCGCTATCTCTTCACACTTAATCCAGTCAGATTATTGTATCTTCCTGCCCTCTGTTCTAAGTGTCCAGTTCACTGGGATTTATTTTTTTTTAGTTAATTTACTATGTTGGGCAACTATTACTATAATCCACTTTCAGTGCCTCAGAGATTGTTTCACATTTTAATTTTGTGTAAGTTTCAGTTGGAGCTTCCCAGGTGGTGCAGTGGTAAAGAATCCGCCTGCTGATGCAGGTTTGATCCCTGGATCCGGAAGATCCCCTGGAGTAAGAAATGGCAACCCATTCCAGTATCCTTGCCTGGAACATTCCATGGACGGAGGAGCCTGGCGGGCGCAGTTCCGATGGGCTTACAAAGAGTTGGGCACGACTGAGCACACATGTAGTTAGTCGCAGAGTCTCAGCTCTGCTAAGTGAGTAAACCCTGAGGCCTGTTGCACAGCGCAGTGACTGTAGTTAGCAGTACAGTATCGTGTGCGTCAAGAGGGTAGATCTCATATTAAGTGTTCTAACCGAAAAAAACAAAAATGAAGTGACACAAGGAAGTGTTGAGGTGTGTTAGGTGTGTCTGTTACCTTGATTGTGGTGTGGTGTATGGGTTCTTGCATGCGTCCATGCAGGAAACCCTGGTTCAGTTCCTGGGTCAGGAAGATAGATCCACGGGAGAATATTCTTGGGCTTCCCTGGTGGCTCCGCTGGTAAAGAGTCTGCCTACAGTGCAGGAGGCCTGGGTTCCATCCCTCAGTTGGGAAGATCCCCTGGAGAAGGCTACCCAAGCTCATCAAGCTATAAAAGTTCAACATGTGCAGTTCTTTGTATGTCAATTATTCCTTTATAAAGCTGTCAGAAATACATTTATTTCTACGTTTTAATTATTATTAGTAAAACATTTACTGGCTCTAATATCAAAACTATAAAACATGATTATGTTCAGAGACCTCTAGCTTCCAATTCTTTCTGACCGCTTATTCCAATCCCTTCCTCTCCCTATAATCATTTTATTTGTTTCTGACCTATCCTCTGTCATAATAAGAATAAGATGACATTTGAGCAGAGGTCTGAAGGAATTGAGGGAACCTACTGTGTGTGGTATTTTGATCTTTATTTTTTTGCTTAACGATACATTCTGGAGATCTTTCCATATTAGTAAATCGAGAGCTTCACTCTTTCTCGTCATTGCTTTGTACTCCATGCTGTGGGTACACCCTGGTTTATTTAACCAGATGACTCTCGACTCTTCATGGTTTCAAATTATAAATAAGGCTGCAGTGAGCCACTTTGCACGTGCATTATTCTGCAGGGAGGCAGGTGTGTTTGTAGGATTTCCAGAAGAGAGACTTCTGAGTCAGAGGGCAAACCTGTACATGTTTTTAATGGATGCGCATGTTTTTAATAGATGTCGTCAAGCCTCTATAGGGAGGGCCTACACTGATTTATACTCACAACCTCACCAGCAGTGTGTCCCCAGACTTCTGCATTTGATATGATAGGTGAGAAATTAGTATGTTTGTTTTCTCTTTGTAGCAAGTGAGGTTGAACATCTTTCTATATATTTAAGGTGAAATAGATTTCCTTTTCTGTGAACTGTTTCGTATCCCTTACCCATTTCTCTTTTGGGTTTTTGAACATCTTGATTTTTCTAAAAGGGGAGTTCCTTATACATTAAGGAGGTTAGTCCTTTGTCTATGATAATAAATTAAGAGGTTGTTTTTTTTCTTCTCAGTTTGTCATCTGTCTTGTAACTTTGCTTAAGGATGTGTTTGTATTTGTTTTTGCCATAAAGAATTTTTGTATTTTTGCTGTTAAGTTTATAAATCTGTAAACTTTCTTTTATAATTTTAAGCCACAGTTTTATTATTTAGATGTTAACCAGTTACTATTCTCCAAAGTTTAAATAAGAGGGAAATTTTACATTTTAAAATTTAGGTTTAATAAGACTATGCTGGAAGCAAGAGATGAACATCAGAGTGTGATGTATAAGAAACTGATTATCTATAGATAATGATTCACCAGTGATTTTAGGATTTAGCATACCTTGGATATATTATAATGTTAGGTATGTTTTGTTTTGCAAGTAACAGGAAGCCAAACTCATGTTTAAACTTTAAAGGGGGATATATTGGCTTATGATACTGAAAATTCCAGAGGTAAGGTGGATTTCAGGTATGGATTGATTGGGGCACCAGCTCCGTTTTGCTGAGCGTCTGTGTATTTTGCTTTCTACTGTGTGTCATCCTGGCTTTGGTGGCAGAATAGTGATAGGGGTTCTAGGCTTCAGATTTCTGTCCCGCGTGGCCCACAGTGAGAGCCAATATCCAGGATGAGAATAAACAATTTTAAGCACTTTCTCAGAATAAGGACGATTGTTTCATAGAAGCCCCAGCAAACCTCCTTTGACTCCTTGACCCAAACTGGGTTACCAGCTCATTCTTGAGGCCAAGAAAATAGGTGGTGTTCAACTGGGAGTCCTGACTGACTCACGACTTTCTTAAGGGGATTGGATTATATGATACCTTGATTGCTCTGGAGCTGACGTGTGATTAGATCCCAGACAGGAGAATAGGTCTATAGATAGATGCAGGGTGGGCAACCAAGAGATGCAGGCTACACTGAAGTCAGGTGACCCAGACGTAGTAGACACAGCTCTTCGCTCCGGAGAAGAGCCCACAATGGGATGAGTCAGTAGAGCAAGGAGCAGAGCTCACTGCAGCTGCACGCTGCGCGAGGCCTGGGCTGTGCAGTAGTTCTGCGTGCTCTGGAAGCCTGTTTCCCTTGCTCTCACTGTTTGACTGTTAGGCGTGTCTTCCACCTTTTCACAGTGTTGGAGATTTTTGTATGAATCTTTGTCTCTCCCACCAAACAGTGAATCTTGAGGGCAAAAAACATCTTCTTCATCTTACATCCGTTGCAGTGCCTGCGATTGTTGTTCAGCCACTCACTCGTGTTTAGTTCCTCTCACTTTCTGCCATTAGGGTGATGTCATCTGCATATCTGAGGTCATTGCTATTTTTCCTGGAAATCTTGATTCCAGCTTATGCTTTATCCAGCTTGGCATTTCTCATGATGTACTCTGCATATAAGTTAAATAATCAAGGTGACAATATACAGCCTTGACATACTCCTTTCCCAATTTTAGACCAATCAGTTGTTCCATGTGTGGTCCTACCTGTTGCTTCTTGACCTGCCTGCAGCTTTCTCAGGAGGCAGATAAGGTGGTCTGGTAGTCCCATCTCTTTAAGAATTTTCCATGGTTTGTTGTGATCCACACAAAGGCTTTAGCGTAGTCAATTAAGTAGAAGTAGATGTTTTTCTGGAAGCCTGTACATGGTAGGCACATTGTGTTCAATTTTAAATGAATGAGTTGGTTGAAATTGCCCTCTGCTAAGGACTTACTGGAGTAAATTCAGTAATCTCTCAAAATCCCTGTCACAAGACAGCCCTGGTCTGTGTTTGCTGCCAGAGCGCACAGAGGTAGGCCTGCCAACCCCATTTGCATTGGTTGAGAGGCTCATAGAAATCAGCCACAGCCTTGGATCTTGTGCTGCTAGAGTTCTTCCAGGCTAACCCAGGAGGCACTTGCCTGGTGTCTTGATTGCCTGGAGCTTGTTTTGTTCGGAAGCAACCACTTCTTGTCCTGGTGTCTTGGAGAAGTGCTCACACTCTCCCTTCCAGTCCCTTATGTCCCATTTAATTCTAGGAATTACACAACTCCTTACATTTTTTTTCCCCTTCTGGATTTTGGAATAGGTAGGTGTACAGGTAGCTAGCAAAACTGAGGGTAATATTAGCTCAGCTATTAAAAAATAATGGGGGTTGTTCTTGAGGCTTTCCTTGGTGTGGCTGCAGTTTGCAATCCGGGAGATCGCAGGGTGCGGCACAGGTTGAAAGGCTGGAAAGGCTCCGTCAAGTCCCTGCACAGCAGGCTCTGGATTAGGCCCCCGTCCAGTTGCCATCCCTCCTGGCATCCCTCTGGAGTCTCTGCCCTTGGAGTCAGGCCACCCTTCTCTGTCTTCCTCGTGGCCACAAGCTGCCTGCCTTGCTGTCTGCTCATTGAATGCCTCGGTGCTTGCCTCACAGCCTCCATTCCCACTCCAGTTCTGGCCACCGTCCCAGGCGGTTTCCTGTCACCCATCAGGCACCGTGGTGCCTCGGTGTCTTGCCTTACGTGTCCATCTTTGGCACTCCCTTCCAAAGTGACACTCTGAGTCTTGTCATCAGCTGAAACAGCTTTAGCTCCAGAAGCACTAATCCAGATGGAAACAGTTGTCCTGCCCCAGTGTGACCTTGGCTCCTACTTCTTTGTTTTCTCCAGCATATAGGTTACTCAGCATCACACTGCCTAAACCTTTGCACGCCATGCAGCCCAAAACTTCGTTGACCTCTCAGCAGCAGTGGGCAGTTGATCGTCTTCTCTTCGGTGAAGCCCTCCTTGTCTTGCGTGCCGCTTGTAACTGTGACTGTCTTTCTCTTTCTCTGGACCGCCTCTGTCTGGCCATGCTCCTTCACCTTTGTCTGCCCCTTCTGTTCTTCCTAGTCTCTAACTGGGTTTCCCTGCGGCTCAATCCTGTTCCTTTTCCTTTTCTTACTCCCATGATATGGACTGATACTTCTCTGTATCTTTTGTTCCTAAAGTTGTTTCTGCCTTTTCTCACCACCCCCCGAAGGAAAAAGTATTTATTGCAACAAGTTAATGCAGCGGGTATTCCCCAGGGAGCAGAATCTGTTTGTTAAGGTGGTTAAACAGATGGGGGCTTTCCTTGGTGTAGCCTGTCCCCTCTGGAGCCTCCTTGGCGGTGGCTTCTGCCAGTTCCGCCTCCTGCTCTGCCGCCCTCAGCTTCCCAGGCCGTCTGTCAGCCATCGTGGTGGATTGTGGGTGGACTGTGGCCCCTCTGCAGAGCGGGGGCCTGCCCTGGCATTGCTGGGCTACCCGTGCTCCTGCCACTCGCAGGCAGTCCCTGGCCGCAGTCACCAGCTGGAGCTGCGTTCATATTTTACCTTTTTTCTTGAACAAACTTCTAAGAGTTTGTCAAATTTTGTTTCACAGAATCGGGTATTTCTTTGCTTTCTGTTTTTTATTAATAAGATCTATCTTTATCTCCTTTGTTTTCTTTGTACTTTCTCTAGATTTCTGGCTTGAAAACATAGGTTATTAGCCTTTCTTGCTTTTTAGAGATGTGCTCAAACTGCAGAATTCCCTCCTAAGTGCTACTTTGTCACCCGTGCGTTACGCCTGTGGTGGCATCATCGCCGTCCCTGCCACGCGCGGGCTGCAGCCGTCCAGGCTCGCCGGCTCCGGGCTTCCCCAGGCACGGGTCCCGGAGCGGCCCCGTGCCCTCCTCGCCACCGCCGCCAAGACCTAAGCACTCTGCCACTTCCATGTCTGTTTCCTCTTTAACCCTGAATTTCTAAACAGGCATTTTAAAGTGCCTATTCATGGTGTTTAGTTTTGCTATTAATTAATTTATTCTCATGATATTGTCATAGAACGTGTATATATATTTTTAATATCAGNAAGCACTCTGCCACTTCCATGTTTGTTTCCTCTTTAACCCTGAATTTCTAAACAGGCATTTTAAAGTGCCTATTCATGGTGTTTAGTTTTGCTATTAATTAACTTATTCTCATGATATTGTCATAGAACGTGTATATATATTTTTAATATCAGTTACTTGAAAGGTAATGATCTTTTTTCCTTGTAACCTAGTTAAAATGTTTCATGTATTTTTAAAAGAATGTGTATCTTCTGTTTGTTAGGCTCGCGGTAACATATCTCTTTATGTGTGTTTGATAAAGGTTTTAATGCTGTTTACATTGCCCATACCTTTACAGTTGTTATGACTGCTTTCTATATCAATTTTTGATAGGTGTGTGTTAAACATCTCACTGTGATATTCTGTGTTCAGGACTGGAAATTCTGTTTCCAAAATTCTGTTTTGAGGGTTGGAAAATCGGTTTATTTCTGTTAATATTGGCATGTTTTCCTATCCCTTATTTTCATCTTTTTTATGTAGATTTGTTTTTGATGTTTCAGTCCTTTGAAATCTTT
>SJYV01008147.1:0-20446 GCA_006410875.1 Neotragus pygmaeus
CTCCATCTTTGTGATGATGTGAACCTCGCCCAGGTTCTGGAGTGCCTGCTGCACTGTGCTAACTAGGCTAGGAGTTGTGAACTTGAAAGGGTTTTCGTGTCCTTTAAGTAAAAGATGACAACACCCATCTGTCTGTAGTGTGTGAAATCTCTCTGTCCTCAGAATTTTATTTTCCAGGGTTTTGGTAGAAATACTCCTGTATTCTCCTTTCCTTGAACTCTTCTCTATGAAAATTTTCTGAGAAAGGCGAGAGTGAGACCCATTTTATGCACAGTACAGTCACCCCTCGGTATTCATGGGGGATTGGTCCCAGGACCCTTCTTGGATATAAAAGTCTGCAGATACTCAAGTCCCTTATATACAGTGGCGTAGTATTTGTATATAACCTACACTTCCTCCCATATGCTTTAAATCATCTCTAGATTACCTGTAATACAATATATAGTCATATGTTATTGTTGTCTTTTAGTGGCTAAATTGTGTCCAACTTTTGTGACCCCATGGACTGTAGCCCACCAGGCTCCCCTGTCCATGGGATTTTCCAGGCAAGAACACTGGAGTGGGTTGCTGTGTCCTCCTCCAGGGGACCTCCCCAATCCAGGGATTGAGCCCTGAGTCTCCTGCATTACAGTCATATTCTTTACCATCTGAGCCACCAGGGAAGCTCAGATGGTCTCCTGCAGTCTGGGAGACCCGGGTTCAAGCCCTGGGTTGGGAAGATCCCCTGGAGAAGCGAATGGCAACCCACTCCACTCTGCTTGCCCAGAGAAGTCCGTGGTCAGAGGAGCCTGGCGGGTCCAGCACATGGGATCGCGAAGAGTTGGCCACGACTGAGCGGTAGTTTTAAGTGCGTATGTAAACAGTTCCCGCAGGCCGTGTGCCACCGCGTCTTGCTTCCCCCGTCCTGCCTACCGGCACTTTCAGCACTCAACTCTGGGTCACCTCCGCTTTGGGGCCCTCCCAGGCTCTCGCCCCGTCAGGTGGGCTCAGGTGCCCCGTCTTCTCCAGGGTGCTGTGCCTCCTTTGGCGATGGCACTCCTCACACTTCACTGGACCTGTTTAAGCCTCACAAGTTGCATTCTTTTCATGTTGGTGTCCAAAGAAATCAGCATCTCTTCCAGCACAAGTGAGGCGTTTGAGGGTGCTGCTGGACTGCGTGGAGTCCTCGGCCCCCTGAGCAGGGCCTGTCAGAGCCAGCACAAAGTGTCCATTGAATGAATGAGTGACTGAGGCAGTAAGTGGTGTACTTCTGTACATGTATTATACATACATACATTTAATCCTCTGTTTTCTTTATGAATGTTTTTATGGGTTTGAAACTTGAAAACATTTTCTTTTCAATAATCCATAAAATTTGGACCAAGAAAGACCACATTTAAATGTATTCAGTTATGACTTTTTCATGCGGGAGCTTTTTGTTTGTTTCCCCCATTGTTAGAAGGCTGTTATTTTGTAAAGCAGAAGTTTGCTAGCGGTGGTCTAGACTACAGGCTAATGCTGGCCCCTGACAAAGTATTCGCTGGTGTGTGATAGGATAAGAAAGTAAATTCATAAAAGGAAATGAATTTAAGAGAATGTCCTTATTTTAAGATCATCTCATTTTTCTCCTTTTCAGTATAGAACACTATGTCCTGATTCTAGGAATTTTTTAATGAATCTAGAGGACTAAATAAAAAAATTGAGAAACCTAAAAGAATAAATATGTTCAGTTNAAAGGCAGCATGATTAATAACAACTACTTTTCACTTGCTATAAATATATTTTTAAATTTTCATGTTGCAAAAATTTGAAAGTTTTCTTCTATGTCTTGGATCAGTTTGGGCAGAAGAGACCAGGGCAGAGGTATGTTTATTTTGCTTCAGCTGCAGGGGTGGCTCAGCTGCCCACACAACTCCATCTTTGTGATGATGTGAACCTCGCCCAGGTTCTGGAGTGCCTGCTGCACTGTGCTAACTAGGCTAGGAGTTGTGAACTTGAAAGGGTTTTCGTGTCCTTTAAGTAAAAGATGACAACACCCATCTGTCTGTAGTGTGTGAAATCTCTCTGTCCTCAGAATTTTATTTTCCAGGGTTTTGGTAGAAATACTCCTGTATTCTCCTTTCCTTGAACTCTTCTCTATGAAAATTTTCTGAGAAAGGCGAGAGTGAGACCCATTTTATGCACAGTACAGTCACCCCTCGGTATTCATGGGGGATTGGTCCCAGGACCCTTCTTGGATATAAAAGTCTGCAGATACTCAAGTCCCTTATATACAGTGGCGTAGTATTTGTATATAACCTACACTTCCTCCCATATGCTTTAAATCATCTCTAGATTACCTGTAATACAATATATAGTCATATGTTATTGTTGTCTTTTAGTGGCTAAATTGTGTCCAACTTTTGTGACCCCATGGACTGTAGCCCACCAGGCTTCCCTGTCCATGGGATTTTCCAGGCAAGAACACTGGAGTGGGTTGCTGTGTCCTCCTCCAGGGGACCTCCCCAATCCAGGGATTGAGCCCTGAGTCTCCTGCATTACAGTCATATTCTTTACCATCTGAGCCACCAGGGAAGCTCAGATGGTCTCCTGCAGTCTGGGAGACCTGGGTTCAAGCCCTGGGTTGGGAAGATCCCCTGGAGAAGCGAATGGCAACCCACTCTTCTTGCCCAGAGAAGTCCGTGGTCAGAGAAGCCTGGTGGGTCCAGCACATGGGATCGCGAAGAGTTGGCCACGACTGAGCGGTAGTTTTAAGTGCGTATGTAAACAGTTCCCGCAGGCCGTGTGCCACCGCGTCTTGCTTCCCCCGTCCTGCCTACCGGCACTTTCAGCACTCAACTCTGGGTCACCTCCGCTTTGGGGCCCTCCCAGGCTCTCGCCCCGTCAGGTGGGCTCAGGTGCCCCGTCTTCTCCAGGGTGCTGTGCCTCCTTTGGCGATGGCACTCCTCACGCTTCACTGGACCTGTTTAAGCCTCACAAGTTGCATTCTTTTCATGTTGGTGTCCAAAGAAATCAGCATCTCTTCCAGCACAAGTGAGGCGTTTGAGGGTGCTGCTGGACTGCGTGGAGTCCTCGGCCCCCTGAGCAGGGCCTGTCAGAGCCAGCACAAAGTGTCCATTGAATGAATGAGTGACTGAGGCAGTAAGTGGTGTACTTCTGTACATGTATTATACATACATACATTTAATCCTCTGTTTTCTTTATGAATGTTTTTATGGGTTTGAAACTTGAAAACATTTTCTTTTCAATAATCCATAAAATTTGGACCAAGAAAGACCACATTTAAATGTATTCAGTTATAACTTTTTCATGCGGGAGCTTTTTGTTTGTTTCCCCCATTGTTAGAGGGCTGTTATTTTGTAAAGCAGAAGTTTGCTAGCGGTGGTCTAGACTACAGGCTAATGCTGGCCCCTGACAAAGTATTCGCTGCTGTGTGATAGGATAAGAAAGTAAATTCACAAAAGGAAATGAATTTAAGAGAATGTCCTTATTTTAAGATCATCTCATTTTTCTCCTTTTCAGTATAGAACATTATGTCCTGATTCTAGGAATTTTTTAATGAATCTAGAGGACTAAATAAAAAAATTGAGAAACCTAAAAGAATAAATATGTTCAGTTCATATTAAACTTATGGTATATTTAAATATAACTTCAAATGTATAAATATGGCTATTGAAAAGTTGATGTGCTATGATAACCAGGAAAGTATGACAGTTGTGATATGAGGAGATGTATATATATGCTTGTGTTCATGTCCGTTTGTGTGTTATATATACATGTGTGTGTGTATATGTATACAACTTCTTCTTGTAAGTCGTAGTTAATTCTGTCAAGCAGATTGCATAATTAACATACAGTGAAACACCTCCGTGATTATGTAATAAATAAATAGTGGAATGTTTTAGATGGTTGAGTCACAAGCCAAGCGTTAAAAAACAATGAAATACAAGCTTGCTGTAACATTAAGTGAACTTCTTACTGTGATTAGGTAGCACAGTTGTGAAGTTGTGAGCTGGGAAATGGACTGACGTCAGCGGTCTAGATGCACCCCAAAGGGCCCTCTTTGCCTTGAAAACACGCCCCGCTAGTCAGAACCATTTGATGGCAAGCTGCAATGTGGCTCCTCCCTACACCTTACTTTTCATCTTTTGATTTTCCTTTCAATGTGACCTTTTCGCTTTCTTTTTGTAGCACATGTTTTGGAGGCTGTTTTCATTTCTTTGGGACAAAGGCCTGGAGATGGGAAGAGTGAGGTTCCCGTCCTGGGATGGCGTACTGGCCGTGTCTCGGCAGCATCTCGCGCTCCCCTAGGTTGTCTCCTCATCCGCGTGGCCGCTGACGATGCTGTCTAGTGTCCCATGCCTGGTGTGGAGCCGTCGGGAAGAGCGAGTTCCCCTCTGAGCTATCGGGCCCAAGAGAGGTTCTAGCAGTGCTACCAGGGTCTCCAAGCCCATGCATCCTCCTCTGTGATTTCAGTTTTAACTTCACAGCGATTTTTTAGCTTCATGTCTTGCTGTTCCTCCTCACCTGCAGTCAGTTGCTTGTGTGTCTGCATTTGCTGACTCTCCCCCCGTGCTGAAACCATGCCTTTGAAGTTTCCTCATCTGCATTGACTAAGTTCCATGATGTATTAGGTGCTCTGGACATGAGGAAGAATAAAACTTTGTTCCTGCCCTAGAAAGTGTGTCTGGGCAAGCAATCAAGAAGACCTGTGGTTAAGACATAGTGTGAAAATGATTATATATATATATATATATATACTATAATATATATTCTATATTATACACACACACACGCACATATATATATATATAGGAGAAGGCAATGATGCCCAACTCCAGTACTCTTGCCTGGAAAATCCCATGGATGGAGGAGCCTGGTAGACTGCAGTCCATCGGGTTGCAAAGAGTCAGCCATGACTGAGCGACTTCACTCTGACTTTTTACTTTCAGCATTGGAGAAGGAAATGGCAACCCACTCCAGTCTTCTTGTCTAGAGAATCCCAGGGATGGGGGAGCCTGGTAGGCTGCCGTCTCTGGGGTCGCACAGAGTCAGACATGACTGAAGCAACTTAGCAGCAGTAGCAGTAGCATATATATATATAATATATATATATATAAAATATAGTAATGGGATCGGGTAGGAAGAGAGACACTTAAATCACAGCAGGGAGGATCAGTGATGCCACCTCCACCTAGAAGGGATGATTCTGGGTCTTATTCTAGAGGCAAAGGAGGCATGGTCAGACCTAAAGCAGGAGAACCACTTTTCTTTTTTTAGATCCAAGAAGTTTACTTCATAAGGGAGGTCATTTAATGCTTCTTAGAAATTAGTTCCATATAATGAGTCCCATGAAATTATTATTATTATTATTTTTTATTTTACTTTGCTATACTCTATTGGCTTTGCCATAAGAGTCCCATGAAATTAAAAGACACTTGTCCCTTGGAAGAAAAACTATGACCAACCTAGACAGTATATTAAAAAACAGAGATATTACTTGGCCAACAAATGTCCATGTAGTCAAAGCTATAGTTTTTCCAGTAGTCATGTATGGATGTGAGAGTTGGACCATAAAGAAAGCTGATTGCCAAAGAATTGATGTTTTTCAACTGTGGTGTTTCAGAAGACTCTTGAGAGTCCCTTGGACTGCAAGGAGATCCAACCAGTCAATCCTAAAAGAAATCAGTCCTGAATATTCATTGGAAGGACTGAAGCTGAAGCTGAAACTCCAATACTTTGGCCACATGATGTGAAGAACTGACTCATTTGAAAAGACCCTGCTGCTGGAAAAGATTGAAGGCTGGAGGAGAAGGGGATGACAGAGGATGAGATGGTTGGATGGCATCACTGACTCGATGGACATGAGTTTGAGTAAGCTTCGGGAGTTGGTGATGGGCAAGGAAGCCTGGCGTGCTGCAGTCCACGGGGTCGCAGAGTCGACATGACTGAATGACTGAACTGAGCTGAATGAGTCCCAGATCCACTTTACTGCAACTTGTGTCTGGAGATCACAGGTGGTCCTCCACTCCCCAGCAGGGGAAGGAAGTGTCCTGATGAGCATGTCCGCAGTACTTTCCCCACTTGTCCTGGACGTGGTTCTTCTCCTTCCTGATTGTGCCCTCATGTTTCTTGCTGGACTCAACTTTGTCCAAGTCCCACTTAACCTGTGACTCCTGGGACTGAAAACAGTACATTTATGGGCTCAACTGGCCAGAAGCACCTGGAAACCATATGTAGCCCTTGTCTTGGCTCCAGTATTTCTGTTCATCTAACCTGAGATGACGTGGATTTTTTTGAGCAGGGATGGGGGAGTCTATAGACATTGTACCTTGTCATACGATTTTCGTTCAGACTCTGGTACATTGGCTATGTTAATACATAATATGCTGTCTTGTGAACTGTCTTTTTCAAGATCCTAGCTCGCTAAATCAGATGAGACATAGTGTCTAATTGCTATGTTTGCATTTCCCTCTATCACTTTTTGTGGGGTGCATTTTCCACTTGCCGGGAGCTTTGTGATCACTTAAGTCAACCAGGGCCCGGGTTGTGCCTCCTGGTTTGTACTTTCTACAGTCAGACAGAAACTTTTCATGACTTTATGGAAAGCTGTGGATAAGACCGGGGAGGAAAACTTCATCAGGTGGAATGCTGCCAGAGACTGCCTCATGGTTTCACCCCATCTGCTGACATTTTTAAAGGAGTTACGACTACCTGACCAGCTTCAAAAACTCCTAATTCCTCTCCTGTGTTATCCTAGTACTTTCTGTCTTATGTACAATGCAGAGGCTTGGTCGGACTTTACTGAAATCCATTTCTGTTATGCTGGTGGCCTTCTCTTGGTCTATATATTCTTTCACAGAAAGGAGAGATGAGATTTTGGCTTCACCTGTTTTAAGCATGTTGGTTCCTACGTTATATTATACATACAAAGTTATAACTAATCATCCTTCTGATTGTCAGTCTTCTATTTAATGCTTATCCATAATCCAAAATATGATAGTTTTGCCAGGTCTGACACCTATGTCATTAGATTGTATTTCCAGAGTCATTTTTTTTCTCACTGTAGACAATTCAGATATTGCTGGTTTCCAGCCTTATTACATCTTTCTGTTTTATTTGATTAAATATAAACTGAACTCAACTGAGATTTTTTTTTTAGAGATGAAATCTCAAACCATTTACCATATTTTGAAATCACCTTCCATACAATGAACCAATAAAGAAAAATATATCAGAGCAGATGCTTGTTCATGATCTTATTTTCTCGAGTAACACATCTTCTCTTGGTCTTTGCTTCATTTCTTGCTCTGTTTTCTTGGTGTCTCTGGCTTCCAATTCCAGGGTTTATTCTACTACTGAGCCCTTGCCTTATGCCTTGAACCACAGAATTGCTCTGGGATGTCTTCTGCCTCATGTGGAAGCCTCCTGTGTGGGTTTTGTCATAAAAATAACCTCCTTTCACTACTCATTCTGACCTGATCCTAATTTTATGGAGATGTATGTTGTGGACAAAAATAATCAATCAGCATTCAATAATAGGAACAGAAAAGAGTTTTATCTGAGTCAAACTGAGGGCTATAGTCTAGAAGCCAGCTTCCCAGATAACTGAGTAACTGCTTCAGAGAAGCAGAGTTTTCAACACAGTTTTATGTCTTGTCAGAACAAAGAACATCAGATAAGTCAGGGATACATCTGCTCAAGGTTTCAAATAAAGAAAAAAAGAAATATACCAGCTCGTACCTGGTGAGTCAGTGTACCTCGCCGCCTGGGAAGGGAGTCTTGTCAAAGGAGTCCCAACGTCAGCGTCCCAGGAAGGGACGTTCTTTTTTAACACAGACATTCTTTGCTTCTGATCAGTGAAACTTTTCTTTAATAATTAAAGCAGATGTACAATATGTGTTTGATGGGCCACAAACAGGCTGTTCTCGTTAGCATAAAATTCAAGTTAACGCATGTATAAGCCAGAATGACTTCATGAACTTCCATATGTGAGCGTTTCTTTTGTCAATGTACTAACATTTGATTGTAAATTAAAAAGCAGCATGGACTATTAGAGAAGTTATTTGTGAAGTAAAGTGTTATAATGAAGGGAAAATATTTGCTTCAGCATAAAAGCTATTTAAGTCAAAAAGATGGTGCTAGTCAATTTAAGGTAAATCCATCTTTGGTGGGTAACAGTTATACAGTCTGAGATAGTACTGAGCCCACATATGCTTGCTATGTGTTAATTAATACCTGTTTGTTGAATTAGCAAAATAATCTAGATTTTATTTGTTTTGATGTGCATGTTCATGTGCATATATTCATATGTGTATGTATATACAGAGTCCACATTCTTAAAATCCTTTTCGGGAGCAGCTTAAAATAATTCTCCTTTCTTCTTCCAAAGTGCACTAGAATATTAACACACAGAAGAGAAATCTGATTTTTTATGAGTGCATGGAATTTAAAGAGAATTGGGTAAATAGGATTATCATATATCCAGCTTTTCAAGTGATCTCATGTTTGCCTCAGAATGTAACTGAGTTCGAATCTCTAGAAGAAATAAATGGAAACGAACAATAACCGAGCACCTTACTTTTGTTCCTAATACCATGATTGAAATGAGCTCTATATCAAGATGGAAACATGATAATAATACCAGTTATTGACACGGTGTGCATGCATGCATGCATGCTAAGTTGTTCAGTTGAGTCTGACTCTTAACAACCCCACGGACTGTAGCCTGCCAGGCTTCTCTGTCCATGGATTTTCCAGGCAAGAATACTGTAGTAGAATGCCATTCCCTCCTCCAGAGGATCTTCCCAACCCAGAGACTGAACCTGCGTCTCTCATGTCTCCTGCATTGGCAAGCGGGTTCTTCACCACTGAGCCAACCTGGGGAGCCCTATTGACATGGCCCCTTTTCCCAGAGATCCTGATTCACTTTGCACACAGTGCACTTGCTCCTAACACAGACAAAAAAAACAAACCGGAAAACTTGCTTGATCAGACAAGGTGCCATGTCAGATATGCGATGCTGTGGACAACTTGAATACCCTGGGAAAAAAGCTCAGCATCATTTTTAGAAAATTCACATCTTGCTTACTGCCACAGCCGTTTTCACTCTCTGCAGTGAGTGGTCCCTCCAGAGTAAAAGAGTGTTTCCTGTGAAGGTGAGGCCTTCAAATCTCAAGGGAGAGCCTTCTCCTCCAGTTGGAGATCCAGTCTTCCTTCCTGCAGGGACCCTGGAAGGGTTCCCAGGGATATTTACGTGCATTTCTCTGAACTGGCTCCCTTCTGATGCGAGGACGAGGCTTTGCTCGGTTTCCGGGTCGGGGGCCAGGACAGAGCAGGAGATTCTGCCTGCTCCCTCTGTGCTGCTTTCTGGGGCTCTTCAGACTCTTCTTCTTCTGCCTTTAACACACCAATCCACTTACAAATCTAGTAGTAAATCCCTCCCATTTCAATGAAGGAATCCTTCAGTAAAGGGATCTCCTGGTGAATTTATAAAAATGAATATAAATTATATCATAATGTTAGCTTATGTATTTTATATGTAATAATATTACATAGTCTATTGCTTTCATGAGCGTTTCCCTGGTGGCTGAGCGGTAAAGAATCCACCTGCAGTGCTGGAGACGTGGGTTTGATCCCTGGGTTGGGAAAATCCCCTGGAGGAGGGCATGGCAACCCACTCCAGTATTCTTGCCTGGAGAATCCCATGGGCAGAGGAGCCTGGTGGGCTACAGTCCATGGGGTCATAAAGAGTTGGACAAGACTGAAGTGACTTAGCACCTGCTTACATACATTAGTTGTATGATTTTATATACTGTTGTAAGATCCCCTGGAGTAGGAAATGAAAACCCGCTCTGGTGTTATTGCCAGGAAAATATCGTGGAAAGAGGAGCCTGGTGAGCTACAGTCCATGGGGTCACACGGGGTTGGAAACAATTGAGCACACACATTCTATATTATACATAATATATATTATTCTTAGCCTTTGTTCAGTCAACAGGTCTGCTGTTTAAATAATCAACACAAAGCAGCATTAGCTACACTTCTCTCCCCTTGGTTCATTTTACTCCTGCTTGGCACAGTCAGTGTCTTTGAGCTCTGATCATGACCAGGCTTTGATTTGCTACCTGTAATGGATAAGACCCACTTCCACTCCCAGCCCTCAGGAAACTGTCTCTTTAAATCTTTTTAAAGAGAGAAATAAACAGAGACTCTTCAGGAAACACACTAGATTACAAAATCTGATGTTTAATTGTAAAAGAAAAATTGACTGGAAGGTTAATTGGTCAAGAATAGGTCCCATGGTTTTGGCTTCCATGAGTTCAGTCAACAGATGTGCAGCCAGCACCCTCTACTTATAGGACTGGGTCATCACCCTCCACCTGCACGGCTGGGTCATCACCCTCCACTTGCAGGGCTGGCCACATACTGGAGATGCATTTCTGCACACCTAGCTCCATCAGGGAGCTCCTGGGAAGACAGACACACCTGCTTGGCCTCCTTGCCATCTTGTGGTTCTCACATCTCCAGACCCTTTTTGGTGTGGCTCTTTGGTCATTGCGTGAACCTCACGCCGCATGTTGGGTGCCCATCCTCTGTGCTCCTCTGGGGTCCTGCACAAGCCTCTCTCATGAACCCTACATTTACTAAGTTGTTGGCTTAGCATCTTACCTACCACTGGAAGAAAAAACTCCTGTGTTACACTTCCCTGGATCAACAGCCCTGTATTAGGCTTCTTCAGAGAGAGAGAACTAGTAGGAGATACAGATATTTGAGAGGAGATTTTTCAGTAGGAATTGGCTTATGCAGTGATGGAGGCTGAGAAGTCCCGCCATCCGCCCTCTGCAGGCTGGAGACTCAGGAAAGCCAGCGGTGCAACGTGGTCTGAGTCTGAACGCCTGGGACTCTGGGGCTGGCAGCGCATGTTCTGATCTGGGTTTGAAAGCCTGAGACGCAGGAGCTCTGATGCCCAAGGGTAGGAGAAGATGGACATCTCAGCTCAAGTAGAGAGAGAGAATTTGTTCTTCCTCTGCATTTTTGTTCTCAGCAAGCCTGTGGACTCCGTGCTGAGCAAGTACTACCTCCCTGGCATCATTTCTTCTATGAGAAAGACTTTCCCAGCTCATGCAGAAATAGAAGCCATGGATGTTTTAGAATATTCTCTGTTTGTTCTGCTCCCACTTGCCCTGGGCCTCCCCCCTTGATGGAGACGCACCTGGAGTCCAGGAGGAACAAAAGTCCATGTGGCACCACGTGTGAGGGGCACAATGTGTATGTGTCCATGTGAGGTGGGGTTTGAGCTGGTTTTGAGGGTGAAATAACTGAGTAGACGTGAAGCGAATAGAATAAATATGTTCTTAAGCACCAGATCAGGGTGACCGCTAAATTAGCCATATTACAGGTTATTACTGTCCTGCTGGTTCAGAGGCTGAGGGTGTAATCAGTTCCTGCACTTTGCGTGACAGTGAGAGAGGGCTGGGCTGTGTCTTTGTGCTCCAGGGGCCACAGTGGTTTCTTTCTTTGCACCCATTGACACTTCAGTCCTGAGGAGGGCTTAAGGACAGGAGAAGGGGAGACCTAATGTTTCTTTCTTATTTTCTCCATTCTTCGTTCAGATGGAACAGGGCCTTCTTTACTTGGCTTCCCTGCTATTGTCTCTACTTAAACAATACTGAGCTTCTTCACAAATCAGTTAAAATAAAATTTCACTAGTAAAATATCTACTTTAATCAATATTTTTTGTTGACGCAGAGCCATCCATCCTGAGCCTTTTCATGGTTCCTGGGTGGAATTCAGGGCATGTCTAGATTTCATCACTCAGGCTGGAGAATCAGCTTTTTGGCATCGTTGATTTCCTACTGCCAAAACTTTCTCTCCTGCTCACTTCTATTCTTTTTCTCCCTTAAATAATACCTTTGAAGGCATTAAAAATTTTTATAAAAGTTTTAAGTGCTACTTCCATTTATAGTTATTATACAATATTGGCTCTATTCCCTGTGTTGTATAATATATCCTCTAGCCCATCCTCAGTTCAGTTCAGGTCAGTCACTCAGTTGTGTCCAACTCCTTGTGACCCCATGAACTGCAGCATGCCAGGCCTCCCTGTCCATCACCAACTCCTGGAGTTTGCTCAAACTCATGTCCATTGTGTCGGTGATGCCATCCAACCATCTCATCCTCTGTCATTCTCTTTTCCTCCTGCCTTCAGTCTTTCCCAGAATCAAGGTCTTTACAAATGAGTCAGTTCTTCGCATCAGGTGGCCAAAGTATTGGAGTTTCAGCTTCAGCATCAGTCCTTCCAATGAATATTCAGGACTGATTTCCTTTAGGATGGACTGATTGGATCTCCTTGAGGTCCAAGGGACTCTCAAGAGTCTTCTCCAACACCACAGTTGAAAAGCATCAATTCTTTAGCACTCAGCTTTCTTTATAGTCCAACTCTCACATCCACACATGACTACTGGGAAAACCATAGCTTTGACTAGACAGACCTTTGTCAGAAAAGTAATGTCTCTGCTTTTTAAAACACTGTCTAGACTGGTCATAACTTTTCTTCCAAGGAGCAAGCGTCTTTTAATTTCATGGCTGCAGTTACCATCTACAGTGATTTTGGAACCCCCCCACCCTCCAAAAATGAAGTCTCTCACTGTTTCCCCATCTATTTCACATGAAGTGATGGGACCAGGTACCATGATCCTATTTTTCTGAATGTTGAGTTTTAAACCAACTTTTTCACTTTTTAGCCCATCTTACACCCAGTATTTTGTGCCTTCAACTCCCCTACCCTGGTATTGCCCCCTGTCCCCCCACACCCCACTGGTAAATATAATACTAGTTTCTTCTTTGTATCTGTGAGTCTGCTTCTTTTTTGTTATATTCACTGGTTGATTGTAGTTTTTAGATTCTGCATGTAAGTGGAATCACACAGTATTTGTTTTTCTCTGTCTGACATATTCCACTTAGCATAATATCTTACAGGTCTATCCATGCCGCCACAAATGGCAGCCTTTTGTTCTTTTTTATGCCCAAATAGCATTCCATTATGTATATATACCACATAATCTATTCATCTGTTGATAGACATTTAGGTTGCTTCCATGTTGAGGGGAGAGATTACAGCCAATTCATAAATCCAAGTCACAGAAGAACTAAGACTACCTAAGGGAGGAGCTTAGTCCTGTGTGTGTGAGTGTGTGTGTGGACTTCCTTGGTGGCTCAGCAGTAAAGAATCTGCCTGCAATGCAGGAGCTGCAGGAGCTGCAGGTTTGGTCCCTGGGCTGGGAAGATCCCCTGGAAGATGGCATGGAAACCCACTCCAGTATTCTTGTCTGGAGAATCCCATGGGGTCGCAAAGAGTCCGATATGACTGAAGCTACTTAGCACACACAGTCATGTGTACACATGAGAGAGAGGGAGAGAGATTGGGAGAGGGGCAGAGGGAAGGGTCTCTCAGTGGGTCCAACCCTCGCTTCCCATGTCCTCACTGTCCCTTGTCCGTGAACCTCGCCATGGTCTTCAGAAGCTCTCAGAAAGATGCCACCATCCAGGTGAGGGTCACTTTCCAGGGAAAGGGCTCTTGACCTTTCATCTTTGCATGGTCACTTCACATCCTGGGCACCTTCAAGACCCAGCTTTTATTTTATTACCTCCTTTTGGCTCCTTCCCTTTGGTTTTAGCAATTCAACAAAGTCAGAGAGAATATGCAAATCAAATGATTTTGCTGCCCAGAGTATCATTAACTCCATTACTTATTAAATATCCACTGTATGCCTGCAAGGTGGTAGACATACAAGGCAATGTGGGACTTGTTAAAAAAAAAAAAACCCACAGAATTCAGCTGAACAAAACTTAAAGATCTTATTGGCTTTATTCATGGATTGGGCAACATCTCATCTAGCAGTTAGGAAGGAGCTGCACAAAGTGAAAGATGCTGATGGGCAGAAGGAGGTGGGACAAGGAAGTTACTAGCAAAGAGCAGTGTGGTGCGGCCACCTTGCTGTAGCGACGGCGGGGCTCCATCTGGTGGATGACCGCACCAGTGCTGACCAGGTCATTCCAGATGGGCTGGTTTAAGGTTCCACTCCTGGGAGGGGATGAAACTGCAGTGAAGTGACGTATTGAGTCTCGGTTTGGTGGTTTTGGCACAAGTAGCTCCATTTGGGGCCTGCTGTCTCCTTAAGAGGCTGAATTGCTCCTGAGAAGGTCTTTAGGGTGGCAGAGGGCACAGATTACAAACACAGTAGCAGCATTCAAGGTGAGTACGCAGGCAGTTCCTGTTACCACCTGGCATGAGGGGAGGGTCATTTCTGCTTGGGGCTTCAGAGAACGTGTAGGCGGGGTGGAAAGTGAAGAACTGCTAGGCAGTTAATAAAAAGACATGAATAAAAGATCCTTTTGGGGAAGACTGCTGGATTGTGTAGACTGTGGTTTGAGGACTGTCTTCAAATTGAGAACTTATGGGCTAATTATCAAGAGTAATTGAGAGTTGAGTCAATAGCCAAGGGAATCTTCTCCAGGTCTATTAGTTTTCTGTGTATCCAGGCCTTCAGCACACAGTCAGCATTAAATAGATGTTTGTGAATTAATGAACGAGTAAGTGAATGGGTGGATGGAAAAGCTACCTTTAAGAAAATTTATTTAATTCTGGCTTTTTTGGATTTTGTCAGTAGTTTTGGAAGTGGAATGCCTGCTCCTTAGGGCCGACTGAGATCAACAATTCATTTTATTAAGTCTTCTACCGAGTAAGACTTTTAATCACTGACAGTCCACCCTGGCTCTCAGATGGGCTCTGAGATGTAAATGTCTCTGGAGAAGGCCTTTCAGCTCTGCTAGGAACTCCTCAGGGCCTCTGGCTGCAAACCAGCCTGCCTGTGTCAGGGTTTCCATTCTGGGGATCTCAGGGTCTTCTGGAGAACTGGGGCTCCTTTTCCTCAGGCTCAGGGGGTTTCTGTCCAAGTCACAGTGAATACTGGGAGCCCTTTTCAGCAGCCTGGTGGTTCAGTGACTTTATTTTCTTTTGTAGTCAAGTGCCTACCTGGGGGCATGACCTGAAAGCTGGGTTTTATTTAAATGACCAAACTTTGCCTAGCTCTTATAGATGTATGAGTTCAGTATAAATCTACCTGTTTCCTATTCTTGATGTTTCTGGTTCTGGATGGAATCTGATTTATCACTTAAAGAAAGCTCGAGGGAGGAGGAATAAAGGAAAAAAATACATATAGATTACAAAATCATGTTGATTTACTCTCCAGATGAGGGATTCCCAGGGGATGCAGTGGTAAAGAATCTGCATGCCAATACAGGAGACAAAAGAGATATGGGTTCGATCCCTGGTCTGGGAAGATCCCCTGGAGGAGGAAATGGCAACCCTTTCCACTATTCTTGCCTGGAGAATCTCATGAACAGAGGAGCTTGGCAGGCTACAGTCCATGGGGTTGCAAAGAGTCAGACATGATTGAGCATGCTCACACACACACACACACACACACAACACACACGCACACTCTAAAAGATAAAGCTGTTTTTTCCTGGTGTTATTTTTAAAAATCTTTTTTAAAATCGAGGTATAGTTGATTTTCAATATTATTAGTTTCAGGTATATAACATTCACAGTTTTTAAAGGTTATACTCTATTTATAGTTATTATAAAATATTGGTTATATTCCCTATGTTACATAGTATGGCCTAGTACCTTACTTATTTTATATATAGTATATTTGATACACGCCTCTTCATCCCCTATTCAGAGATTGTGTGTTACCATCAGATATTCAGGAACCACTTATCCAGAGGGCCAAGCTTTATTAATATGAGTTATATACAGATTTTTGAACATTGTAGAGGATGGTTGTTCTCCATCACGTTGTTCAACTGTAATTTTTATATTATTTATTTGTTTATTTATTGCTTTTCTTTTTTTTGGGCTGCACCTTGTGGGATCTTGGTTCCCTGACCAGGGATTGAACCAGGGGCCCTCAGCAGTGAAAGCTTGGAGTCCTAACCACTGGACCACCAGGGAATTGCCTTACCTGTAATTTGAAGTCTTCGTCTTTTGAAAAAGGTCAAAAATGTTTGATTCATAAGTTAAAAAAGAACTCCAAAATCTTTTCTTGTCTCTTCACCCAACCCCGCTTCCAAATACTTTTAGTTTCTCTCTCTCTCTCTTTTTTTTTTTCCTAAAAACTCCCTAAAACTTGCTCAGACTCAGCCCAACATGGGCCTTACATTTCCTGGTTTTTCTCTGTTTTGCCTTTCTTGTATAATTCAAGCAAGCTGGATTTTAAAANCCATAAGTTAAAAAAGAACTCCAAAATCTTTTCTTGTCTCTTCACCTAACCCCACTTCCAAATACTTTTAGTTTCTCTCTCTCTCTTTTTTTTTTTTCCTAAAAACTCCCTAAAACTTGCTCATACTCAGCCCAACGTGGGCCTTACATTTCCTGGTTTTTCTCTGTTTTGCCTTTCTTGTATAATTCAAGCAAGCTGGATTTTAAAAGATGCGGTACTGAAGGAGCAGAGACAGAAAGGCCACCACTGGCTATGTGTAGCGTGTTGGTGACTGAAGTGGGACAAAGGAGGAAAAGTTGGGAAAACAGGAGAATAGAGGCTATGAAAACTCATTTAATTTTTTCCCCTGTCACAGTTATTTTCTTGCATTAACTTTCCTCCTACTGAAGTGATTGGTACTCGTAAATATTCAGTGAGTGACCAGAGAGACATGATGTTTTATAAATGAACTTCTCTTTGAAGTGCTTGAACTTAAAATGGAATCAGAAGTTGTTTTGGACACTCTACCATTTCAAATTTCACAAAATACAAATATTACCAGAAGGATCATTTTTTTTTTTCTTCTTCGTCTTTTTCTCCTATCTTCAAAAGAAACATCTTTGGGTGAAATCTAGTCATGAAGAATTAAAATCTAAATGGAAAAAAAAGGCAAACATTATAAACTATTAAAAAGGGGATCTTTTAAAAGGAAGACCCATTTTAAAATTCTCTCTTCCCTCTGTCAGAATAGGTTAACATTTTCATTCAGAATCAACAAGTATTTATTGAGCACCCATAGAGGCCCAGGTGCTGTGTATGTGACTCACTGAGAATGGAGTGGGGCTCAATGCAGACTGTCCTTGTTCTTTTGGACAAGGACAGATTTAGTGTGTGTGTGTAATTTAAAATATAAAAACAGCCACAAATCACAAGTCTGTATATACATTGTGATAAGTACCCTGAAGGAAGAGTGTATAATAATAATATGGAAAGCAAAAAAGTGAGAGGCAAAGAAAGGCATCTCTGAAGAGAATGAGAGTCAAGTGAGGGGAATAGAAATATCCAGGCAAGATGGCGGCCCTGACGTGTGGCCAGAGCCTTGTAGCTCATGCAGGTGAGGTGAGGTGAGGTTAGTTGAGGTGAGTTGAGTTGAAGTGAAATAAGTTGAGGTGGAATGAGCAGACAGGCCTCAGACCACACAGGGCCTTGGGGGCCATTTAAGAATTTCTTGCACACCGTTAGTAGGAACGTAAATTGGTGTAGCCACTGTGAAAAGCACTATGGGTGTTTTCCTCAAAAAATAAAAATGGAACAACCATAAGATCCAGCAATCTTGCTTCTGTGTGTAGATCCAAAAAAAAAATGAAATCACTGTCCCAAAGAGATACCTGCACCCCACATTCAATGTAGCATTATTCACAATAGCAAAGATATGCAAACCACCCAAATGTCCATTGATGAATGGATAAAGACAATGTGGTGTATATATACAATGGAGTGTTATTCAGCTCAGCCATAAAAAAGGAGGAAATCTTATCATTTGTGACAACATACATGAAACTGCTGAGTGGAATCAGCCAATCACTGAAGGACGAACACCTCATGACGTCACTTGTATGTGGGATCCTAGTAGTCAGACTCTTAGAGGGTAAAATGATGATTGCCAGGGGACAGAGGTGCAGGAAATGGGCAGATGTCAACCAAGGGGTACACATTTTTAGTTATAAAATAAGTTCTGGGGCTCTGACATACAGCATACTTATCATATCTGTTAATAATATTATATCATATACTTGATGGGCTTCCCTGGTGGCTCAGTGATAAAGAATCCACCTACCAGTGCAGGAGACACAGATTTGATCCCTGGCTTCGGAAGACCCCCCTGGAGAAGGAAATGGCAACCCTCTCTAGTATTCTTGCCTGGGAAGTCCCATGGACAGAGGAGCCTGTCAGGCTATGGTCTGTGGGATCACAGAGAGTTGGGCACAACTTAATGACTAAACAACAACAAAACTGTGAACTTGATATTTGCTAATAGAGTAGATCTTAAATGCTCTCACCACAAAATAAAAGGTAACTGTGTGAGGTGATGGATATGTTAATTGATTTGATTTTGCAATGTAAATGTATATTAAATCATGTTGTGCCGTAAAAAAATCATGATTTTACAACCTAAATAAATAGAATTCATAATAGGCAATAAAACTTGGGAAAATTAAAAAGATAAGAGTGAAAAATAATATGGAAGAATAGAATTTTGGCTATAATTAAAAAAACAACTAGGAATTTATCAGGACGGTGTGGAAAGCCATGGGACGTAATCTCCTTGCCCAAAATCTTGGAGGGAGAGAATGGCATCTCAGGGCTCAGACCAAGAGTCAGTCCTGCCTTAGTTCCACCCCTCGCTGTCTGTGCCACTGGCTCTGGACCATCGACACTTTGATAAAAATTTCCCCATTCTTTTCTTACTCATTTATAAATAATAACCTCCTGGTATTTATAACAGTTTAGGACGTAAATATTATAAAGAGACTTTCACAAATAAAGCCAGGCTGCACTTTATACCAGTCTCATTGGTAACACGGAGGTATCGTTAATGCAACCATAGAGTAACTCAGCAGTGAACGTATTCCTCCGCCTGCACAATGATTCTGATGCCACGCCACAGGTGGTGTGAACAAATGGTGACATTACACGGAGCAGGCAGCCGAATGCAATGTTTTCTTGCATGTTCTAAAAGGGAACCGTTGGGTTCACAGCACTTTATTTATAGGTGTTGTTCCCTGAAGGAGAAAGGCAGGATCTAATTTAATTTATTTTTTACCTCTCCTGTCAGTTCACTTAACGTATCTCTTGTGGAGTTTACAAGTTTGGAGCAGAGAGGAATGCTTCAACGTGGGCAGATTTCAGCTGAGAATTGCATGCTGTTTTGAAATTCCTCTCCCAGACTTGTGAGGTGCTTTGGGATATCATTGTTGAGATAATAAAACAGAGGTCCTCTGAAAGGAAGAGGAAGCAAGCTGTGCTTTTTCCTGTTGTTTCAGCTCCAGGCAACCTTTCAAAGCTTCTCATTTACCAAAGTCTAGCTCAAGATACCTTCAGAAATTGCACTGAAGTCTTGTTTGAGAGCGTAAATGCTGTAGGTAGATCAACATCGCGGAAAAACTAACGGAAGGCTGGTGGGTTGCTAGTAGCGTCCAAGGTGACACCCTGGTGAGTGGTAAGTTTATTTGGGAGGAAATAGAGCCGTTTTCCTAACAAGCCTTGTCTTGATCCTGCAGGTAGACACCACATGCCCTTCACCTCCTTGGTGTACATCCCCGTGCTGGTCACTGACTGCTGCCACCTGATATGCATGCATCCAGGGGAAACTTCCTGATGCCCATGCTCGGGATGGGGGTGGGGGGGACTTGGTGGGTGGTGCCCTGGGAATGTTTATTTACATGTTGAGATGTCACCTTGGCCCCTGTGGTAGGAGGAACTCTCTCTTCACCAACATGGCATTTGTGAGCGATCCAGTAAGAGATTCCACACCGAACTTCCATGACCTTTTAAATCCAGGTAGGCAGTAGTTTGGATTTTTAGTTTCTTTAGATGTTGTGGCATGGTTGCTGAGTGGAGGGGGGATTATTTAGTGGATGCTGGGAAGCTTCTGTTGGGCCATAAACTTTTTTGAGGAATATCCATGGTGTTTTCCAAGTGACTGCACCAGTTTACGTTCCTACCAGCAGTGTGCAAGAAATTCTTAAATGGCCCCCAAAGCCCTGTGTGGGCTGAGGCCTGCTGGCCCCTCCCACCTTCCCTTCCCCTACCTTACCTCACCTCACCTCCTCATCTCACCTCAGCCCAGCTTGTCTCATCTCACTTCACCCCACCTCACCTCAACCCGCACCTCACCTCACCTCACCCCCACCTCACCTCACCCCACCTCCTACCTCACCTCACCTNACCCTTCCCCTACCTTACCTCACCTCACCTCCTCATCTCACCTCAGCCCAGCTTGTCTCATCTCACTTCACCCCACCTCACCTCAACCCGCACCTCACCTCACCTCACCCCCACCTCACCTCACCCCACCTCCTACCTCACCTCACCTCATCTCCCCTCACCTGATCTCCCCTCACCTCATCTCCTCACCTCAGCTCACCTCCCCCACCTCATCTCCCACTTCACCTCACCCCCACCTCATTTCACCTCCTCTC
>SJYV01008148.1:0-10395 GCA_006410875.1 Neotragus pygmaeus
TTTCTTTTCTGTACTCATCAGAGTGACCTTATTTACAAAACCTTTTTGTCACACAAAGTATGAAAGGAAACTGTCTTGTTTTAGCTTGTGATTTTTCTAGACAGTTTAATATCCTCTGGCAGATGATTGTTCCAGTACATTTATTTATTTTTTGTGGTTTGTCATTACAGCCACTGTATGATGCTGCTTACCTTACAATGTACAATATCTGCTTCACATCCTTGCCCATCCTGGCCTACAGTCTACTGGAACAGCACATCAATATTGACACATTGACCTCAGATCCCCGATTGTACATGTAAGTTGAACATATATAAGGTAAAATCTTCTCAGACATTCAAAGTTGTGGGTTTCATTTTGTCTGCAGGTCAGAAGGACACAGAACTTCCCTCCTGGTTTGATTACATGGTTCTGTTCTGAATTTTTAGCTACTTAAACTAAACCATCCAGTTGGAAAATGACTTGTCCTAGGTATATGTCTTATACTTGGATGGGTGAAATTATTTAATTCAGAATCATTAGTTCCTAAAACTTTGCCTACATTGTCATAGAGTTCTAGAGTCTTAGATGAAGACAGACTAGTTTTAACTCACCTGCCACCTGATGTGAAGAGCTGACTCATTGGAAAAGACCCTGATGCTAGGAAAGATTGAGGGCAGGAGGAGAAGGGGAGGACAGAGGAGGAGATGGTTGGATGGCATCACTGACTCAATGGACATAAGTTTGGGCAAACTCCGGGAGATAGTGAAGGACAGGGAAGCATGCTGCATGCTGCAGTCTATGTAGTCACAAAGAGTTAGACACGGCTTAGCAACTGAACAACCCCTTCACCCAAAAAAGGGCCACCCAAAGATATAATAGATTGAACTGACGATGTTATATTAGGCTTTCTTTTGTAAACTGTCCCTGAAACATAGCCTCCCTGCCTTGTTAGCTCCCATTCTAAAATGGCATTGTTGAAGAAAACAATTAACTCATCAAGCCTTTATATTCATGTTGTGTTAGTCGGAAATAGTTGTTTTTTCTCTTGGATGGGTACTTGGCACTAGCCCCAGTTCCTTAACCTTTGATTAAATTGGATTTTTGTAAGTGAAGCCTACAGCTAAGGATAACGATGTTAATTTACTGCAGATTGTAAGCATGATTGAATAGTGAGTAGCAACTGCAATAGAGAGAGTTGACTAAGGTTAATTTGTGCAAAGTGAAGGTGTATGACTCATAAAACTCACAATTAGGAATTGTTAGACTTAACCAGAGTTATAAAATTTGTTCTCATTTTAAAGATATTTATTATGAAAAATTTAAAACATGCACATAATTAACAACAATACTATTTATATAGTGAACTTCCCTGTCCTCACCACTCTGCTTGAATATCAACTCACGGCCAATCCTACTTCATTAATAACCTTGTCTTCTCCATCAAGGACTTATTTTAAAGCAAATATCAATCATTATATAAAATAGTTATTTCAGTACACTACCATACCTAATACCTTTCCTGGTGGTTCAGACGGTAAAGCGTCTGCCTACAATGCGGGAGACCTGGCTTCAATCCCTTGGACTGCAAGGAGATTCAACCAGTCCATTCTGAAGGAGATCAGCCCTGGGATCTCTTTGGAAGGAATGATGCTAAAGCTGAAACTCCAGTACTTTGGCCACCTCATGCGAAGAGTTGACTCATCGGAAAGACTGATGCTGGGAAGGATTGGGGACAGGAGAAGGGGACGACAGAGGATGAGATGGCTGGATGGCATCACTGACTCGATGGACATTTGGGTAAACTCTGGGAGTTGGTGATAGACAGGGAGGCCTGGCATGTGCGATTCATGGGGTCGCAAAGATTTAGACACGACTGAGCAACTAAATTGAACTGAACTGAACCATACCTAAAAATTTAACAAGTCCATTGTATCATCAAATATCCAGTCAATGCTCAGGTTTTTCCTGTTGACTCTTGTCTTATAGCATGCTTATTTGAAACTGTATATAAGGCCCATATACTGCAGTTGGTTAATAGGCTTCTGAGACTCTCTTAATCTGTAGGTTGTTTTGACAATTTATTTGTTAACGAAACCTGATCATTTACCTTGTAGAGTTTCCCCCAATCTGGTATTTGCTGATGGCTTCCTCATGGCGTTAATGTGTTCTGCTCTAGTATTTCTTGTAAAGGGTATAGTTTGATTAACGGAAGAATCATTGCACCCTTGGTAGAAATCTCCCAGAGCATGAGCTCTCATACCCTCTTGGTTAAATAAATGAAGACTCAAGGCCCAGAAATGACTTGCCTAAGGATAGAGGGTATAATGAGAGGCCAGGGCAAGATCCGATTTCCCTCCTCCTGATGACCAGGCCTGTGCTCTTTTCCACAGGCTGGTGGTTTTCAAATCTTGAGCAGCAGTGTTCTGTCTTCAGACAACAACTAAAGTGAAGACCAGTAGTGCAATGACTCTGATGGAAGAGGAATTTGGGTGGCAGGGAGCAGAATGCCTCCTGTTCAGTGCCACCAAGAACTGTAGCCTTGCCTATGCCCTAATCTCAGCTCTGCCCTTGCCGAAGTCACTTCACTGAGATGGGCCTTAGTTTCCTCTTCAGTAACAACAGATCTAATCACAGTGTTTGGGGGAGGATTAAGTGAGTGACTACATGGAAAAACTTACAGTGGTGCCTGTATGCATGCTCAGTCTCTCAGTCATGTCTGACTCTTTGTGACCCCATGGACTCTAATCCACCAGGCACCTGTGTCCATGGGATTTCCCAAGCAAGAATACTGGAGTGGATTGCCATGCCCTCCTCCAGGGGACCTTCCTGACCCAGGGATCAAACCCAAGTCTACTGCATTGCAGGCATATTTATTACCACTGAGCCACCAGGGAAGCCCACAGTGGTGCACATAGTAAATTTTCAATGCGCTTAGTCGCTCAGTCCTGTCCTACTTTTTGTGACCCCATGGACTGTAGCCCACCAGGCTCCTATATCCATGAGTATTCTTCAGGCAAGAATATTGGAGTGGGTTGCCATGCCAAAATTTTCAATAGATGGGAGCTATATAATCTTACTGTTCTATTAATAACACCCTTCTCCACATAATTTCAGGGCTATGCTGAGCACTTTTGCACAATAAGAATGTTGAAAACTTGAAGCAAGCTATTGAGTACAAATTCTTGTAAGGGTTTCTATGAAGTTTTAGTAACGACACATGGGTGTAGATCATGATTTTTTATTATTCTTTTATTTATTTATGGCTGTGCTAGGTGTTCATTGATGCACGCGGGACTTTGAGTAATTGTGGCAAGCAGGAGCTACTCTCTAGTTATGGTATGCATGGGCTTCTCATTGAGGTAGCTTCTCTTAGGGAGCATAGGCTCAATAGTTGTGGCTCATGGGCTTAGTTGTTCCTGGATCAGGGATCAAACCCATGTCTACTGCATTGGCAGGTGGATTCTTTACCACTGAGCCACCAGGGAAGCCTCGTCATGAAATTTTAAATAATTTTGCATAGAGGGTATAGTTGCCACATCTGATGGAGAAATGAAAGCCAGGGCATACCTATCACATAACCCAAAAGGCGGCTTCCTGCCTGCCTGCCCTGATGAGATGCTGCTCTCAGCCTGTCACTGTGTTGGAGATTGCTCCACTGCTCTGAGCATTCCTTTGTAAACAGGAAGCTCCAGTCTTCATATGTGGCTTTCTCCACATTTGTACCACTTAATGTGACAAGTGGCCTTATGTAACATATTATAGATGTCACCTTCATGGACTTAGCAATGCAGGTGTTTACCAAAAATTTTGATGTGAAATGTGATACAACTGGATCTTTTCATATTTTTTGAGAGAAATTTGAAAAGTAAACTGTAGTACTTGCTTCGAGGGTTAGAGGCATAGTCTTCTACCACTTTAAAAGGCAAAAGAAAGGTGTCGGTACACCTGCTACCTCTTATATGGAAACGCTCAGGTCTGTGCTGCTGGTCAGCACCCCTCATCTTCATTCCCTCCTGTTCCCTTCACATTGCTGCTGCTGCTAAGTCGCTTCAGTCATGTCCGACTCTGTGCAGCCCCGTAGATGGCAGCTCACCAGGCTCTGCCGTCCCTGGAATTCTCCAGGCAAGAACACTGGAGTGGGTTGCCATTTCCTTCTCCAGTGCTTGAAAATGAAAAGTGAAAGTGAAGTCACTGAGTCGTGTCCAACTCTCAGCGACCCCATGGACTGCAACCTGCCAGGCTCCTCAATCCATGGGATTTTTCCAGGCAAAAGTACTGGAGTGGGGTGCCATTTCCTTCTCCAGTGCTTGAAAATGAAAAGTGAAAGTGAAGTCACTGAGTCGTGTCCAACTCTCAGCGACCCCATGGACTGCAACCTGCCAGGCTCCTCAATCCATGGGATTTTTCCAGGCAAAAGTACTGGAGTGGGGTGCCATTTCCTTCTCCAGTGCTTGAAAATGAAAAGTGAAAGTGAAGTCACTGAGTCGTGTCCAACTCTCAGCGACCCCATGGACTGCAACCTGCCAGGCTCCTCAATCCATGGGATTTTTCCAGGCAAAAGTACTGGAGTGGGGTGCCATTTCCTTCTCCAGTGCTTGAAAATGAAAAGTGAAAGTGAAGTCACTGAGTCGTGTCCAACTCTCAGNGACATGAATCCACCACAGGTGTATACGAGCTCCCAATCATGAATCCCCCTCTCACCTTCCACCCTACATCGTCTCTCTGGATCATCCCCATGCACCAACCCCAAGCATCCTGCATCCTGAAACAAACATAGACCGGTGCCTCATTTATTACATGATAGTATACATGCTTCAATGCCATTCTCCCAAATCATCCCACCCTCTCCCTCAGAGGCCAAAAGTCCGTTCTATACATCTGTGTCTCTTGTTGTCTCACATATAGGGTCATCATTACTATCTTTCTAAATTCCATATATATGTGTCAGTATGCTGTATTGGTGTTTTTCTTTCTGGCTTACTTCACTCTGTATAATAGGCTCCAGTTTCATCCATCTCATTAGAACTGATTCAAATTTATTCTTTTTAATGGCAGAGTAATACTCCATTGTGTATATATGCCACAGCTTGCTTATCCATTCATCTGTTGATGGACATCTAGGTTGTTTCCATGTCCTGGCTATTATAAACAGTGCTGCGATGAACATTGGGGTACATGTGTCTCTTTCAATTCTGGTTTCCTTGGTGTGTATGCCCAGCAGTGGGATTGCTGGGTCATAAGGCAGTTCTATTTGCAATTTTTTAAGGAATCTCCACACTGTTTTCCACAGTGGCTGTACTAGTTTACATTCCCACCAACAGTGTAAGAGGGTTCCCCTTTCTCCACACCCCCTCCAGCATTTATTGCTTGCAGACTTTTGGATCGCAGCCATTCTGACTGGTGTGAAATGGTACCTCATTGTGGTTTTGATTTGCATTTCTCTGATGATGAGTGATGTTGAGCATCTTTTCATGTGTTTGTTAGCCATCCGTATGTCTTCTTTGGAGAAATGTCTATTGAGTTCTTTGGCCCATTTTTTGATCGGGTCGTTTATTTTTCTGGAGTTGAGCTGTATAAGTTGCTTGTATATTTTTGAGATTAGTTGTTTGTCAGTTGCTTCATTTGCTATTGTTTTCTCCCATTCAGAAGGCTGTCTTTTCACCTTACTTATAGTTTCCTTTGTTGTGCAGAAGCTTTTAATTTTAATTAGATCCCATTTGTTTATTTTTGTTTTTATTTCCAGTATTCTGGGAGGTGGATCATAGAGGATCCTACTGTGATTTATGTCAGAGAGTGTTTTGCCTATGTTCTCCTCTAGGAGTTTTATAGTTTCTGGTCTTACATTTAGGTCTTTAATCCATTTTGAGTTTATTTTTGTGTGTGGTGTTAGAAAGTGATCTAGTTTCATTTTTTTACAAGTGGTTGACCAGTTTTCCCAGCACCACTTATTAAAGAGATTGTCTTTACTCCATTGTATAGTCTTGCCTCCTTTGTCGAAGATAAGGTGTCCATAGGTGTGTGGATTTATCTCTGGGCTTTCTATTTTGTTCCACTGATCTATATTTCTGTCTTTGTGCCAGTACCATACTGTCTTAATGACTGTGGCTTTGTAGTAGAGCCTGAAGTCAGGCAAGTTGATTCCTCCAGTTCCATTCTTCTTTCTCAAGGTTGCTTTGGCTATTCGAGGTTTTTTGTATTTCCATACAAATCTTGAAATTATTTGTTCTAGTTCTGTGAAAAATACCGTAGGTAGCTTGATAGGGATTGCATTGAATCTGTAGATTGCTTTGGGTAGTATACTCATTTTCACTATATTGAGTCTTCCAATCCATGAACAGGGTATATTTCTCCATCTATTAGTGTCCTCTTTGATTTCTTTTATCAGTGTTTTATAGTTTTCGATGTATAGGTCTTTAGTTTCTTTAGGTAGGTATATTCCTAAGTATTTTATTCTTTTTGTTGCGATGGTGAATGGAATTGTTTCCTTAATTTCTTTTTCTACTTTCTCATTAATAGTGTAAAGGAATGCAAGGGATTTCTGAGTGTTGATTTTATATCCTGCAACTTTACTATATTCATTGATTAGCTCTAGTAGTTTTCTGGTGGAGTCTTTAGGATTTTCTATGTAGAGGATCATGTCATCTGCAAACAGTGAGAGTTTTACTTCTTCTTTTCCAATTTGGATTCCTTTGATTTCTTTTTCTGCCCTGATTGCTGTGGCCAAAACTTCCAGAACTATATTGAATAGTAGCGGTGAGAGTGGGCACCCTTGTCTTGTTCCTGACTTTAGGGGAAATGCTTCCAACTTTTCACCATTGAGGATAATGTTTGCTGTGGGTTTCTCATATATAGCTTTTATTATGTTGAGATATGTTCCTTCTATTCCTGCTTTCTGGAGAGTTTTTATCATAAATGGATGTTGAATTTTGTCAAAGGCCTTCTCTGCATCGATTGAGATAATCATATGACTTTTATTTTTCAATTTGTTAATGTGGTGAATTACATTGATTGATTTGCGGATATTGAAGAATCCTTGCATCCCTGGGATAAAGCCCACTTGGTCATGGTGTATGATCTTTTTAATGTGTTGTTGGATTCTGATTGCTAGAATTTTGTTAAGGATTTTTGCATCTATATTCATCAGTGATATTGGCCTGTAGTTCTCTTTTTTTGTGGTGTCTTTGTCAGGTTTTGGTATTAGGGTGATGGTGGCCTCATAGAATGAGTTTGGAAGTTTACCTTCCTCTGCAATTTTCTGAAAGAGTTTCAGTAGGATAGGTGTTAGCTCTTCTCGGAACTTTTGGTAGAATTCAGCTGTGAAGCCATCTGGACCTGGGCTTTTGTTTGCTGGAAGATTTCTGATTACAGTTTCAATTTCCATGCTTGTGATGGGTCTGTTCAGATTTTCTATTTCTTCCTTGTTCAGTTTTGGAAAGTTGTACTTTTCTAAGAATTTGTCCATTTCTTCCACGTTGTCCATTTTATTGGCATATAATTGCTGATAGTAGTCTCTTATGATCCTTTGTATTTCTGTGTTATCTGTTGTGATCTCTCCATTTTGATTTCTAATTTTATTGATTTGATTTTTTTCTCTTTGTTTCTTGATGAGTCTGGCTAATGGTTTGTCAATTTTATTTATCCTTTCAAAGAACCAGCTTTTGGCTTTGTTGATTTTTGCTATGGTCTCTTTTGTTTCTTTGGCATTTATTTCTGCCCTAATTTTTAAGATTTCTTTCCTTCTACTAACTCTGGGTTTCTCCATTTCTTCCTTTTCTAGTTGCTTTAGGTGTAGAGTTAGGTTATTTATTTGATTTTTTTCTTGTTTCTTTAGGTATGCCTGTAATGCTATGAACTTTCCTCTTAGCACTGCTTTTATAGTGTCCCACAGGTTTTGGGTAGTTGTGTTTTCATTTTCATTCGTTTCTATGCATATTTTGATTTCTTTTTTGATTTCTTCTGTGATTTGTTGGTTATTCAGAAGCGTGTTGT
The DNA here is from genome assembly GCA_006410875.1 of Neotragus pygmaeus. NCBI lineage: Eukaryota > Metazoa > Chordata > Mammalia > Artiodactyla > Bovidae > Neotragus > Neotragus pygmaeus. Next base: position 7,972 of record SJYV01008148.1, read on the forward strand.
TCAGCCTCCAAATGTTGGGATTTTTAAGAGTTTTTCTCCTGTAATTGAGATCTAATCTGAGTGCATTATGGTCAGAAAAGATGCTTGGAATGATTTCGATTTTTTTGAATTTATTGAGGTTAGATTTATGGCCCAGTATGTGATCTATCCTGGAAAAGGTTCCGTGAGCACTTGAGAAAAAGGTGAAGTTCATTGTTTTGGGGTGAAATGTCCTATAGATATCAATTAGGTCTAACTGGTCTATTGTATCATTTAAAGTTTGCGTTTCTTTGTTAATTTTTTGTTTAGTTGATCTGTCCATAGGTGTGAGTGGGGTATTAAAGTCTCCCACTATTATTGTGTTATTGTTAATTTCCCCTTTCATGCTTGTTAGTATTTGTCTTACATATTGAGGTGCTCCTATGTTGGGTGCATATATATTTATAATTGTTATATCTTCTTCTTGGATTGATCCTTTAATCATTATGTAGTGGCCTTCTTTGTCTCTTTTCACAGCCTTAGTTTTAAAGTCTAGTTTATCGGATATAAGTATGGCCACTCCTGCTTTTTTTTGGTCTCTGTTTGCATGGAATATCTTTTTCCAGCCCTTCACTTTCAGTCTGTATGTGTCCGTTGTTTTGAGGTGGGTCTCTTGTAGGCAGCATATATAGGGATCTTGTTTTTGTATCCATTCAGCCAGTCTTTGCCTTTTAGTTGGGGCATTCAACCCATTTACATTTAAGGTAATTATTGATAAGTATGATCCCGTTGCCATTTACTTTATTGTTTTGTGTTCGGGTTTATACTCCCTTTTTGTGTTTCTTATCTAAAGACTATCCTTTAGAATTTGTTGTAGAGCTGGTTTCGTGGTGCTGAATTCTCTCAGCTTTTGCTTGTCTGTAAAGCTTTTTATTTCTCCTTCATATTTGAATGAGATCCTTGCTGGGTACAGTAGTCTGGGCTGTAGGTTATTTTCTTTCATCACTTTAAGTATGTCTTGCCATTCCCTCCTGGCTTGAAGAGTTTCTATTGAAAGATCTGCAGTTATTCTTACGGGGATCCCCTTGTGTGTTGTTTGTTCTTTTTACCTTGCTGCTTTTAATATTTGTTCTTTGTGTTTTGTCTTTGTTAATTTGATTAATGTATGTCTTGGGGTGTTTCACCTTGGGTTTATCCTCTTTGGAACTCTCTGGGTTTCTTGGACTTGGGTGATTATTCCTTTCCCATTTTAGGGAAGTTTTCAACTATTATCTCCTTAAGTATTTTCTTATGGTCTTTCTTTCTGTCTTCATCTTCTGGAACTCCTATAATTCGAATGTTGGATTACCAAGGTTATTCCCTCTGTTTAACTTCCTTTGTTTCCTGGTCTCTTCAGCGTCTGATTTCCGTCTTGCCACAGGGAAGGTGGGTGGCGGACTCCACGCTGGGCTTGCCTCTGCTCGCAGCACACACCACTCAGGCTCTATGTTGCTCTGCTGGGGAACCATCTGAGACCAGCCCTAGGCTTCATGCATGTCCCCAGTCAAAGCCACTCAGGCTCGGCGCTCAGGTAGCCCCCAGAAGCGCAGATTTGGTTGGGCTTGCATTTGTGCCCTTCCCAGGTCCTAGTAGCTCAGGAGTTTGGCGAGTGCAATCACTGCAACTTATGGCCTTTCTGTGCTGCTCAGTTTTCTGTGTGTACCGCTGGTGTTCCTTCTCAGGCGGATGATGACTGTCCAGAACCCCCAGAAGTCTTAGTTAGCAAAGAAACCTGCTTGCAGTTTGGTAGGTAATGTTTCTCTTGGGCTGCGATTGCCCCCTTCCAGCCCTTAAGACTCTGGCTGCCTATCACCGGAGGGGGATGGTCTGCAACTGGCTATTTCCAATCCATCCTTTGTTCTGTGAGTGGTCCTGGTGGTGTCTAATGTTCTAGCATTTCACGTGGTAGCTATCCCACAATCTGGTTTGCTATCNCCCTTAAGACTCTGGCTGCCTATCACCGGAGGGGGATGGTCTGCAACTGGCTATTTCCAATCCATCCTTTGTTCTGTGAGTGGTCCTGGTGGTGTCTAATGTTCTAGCATTTCACGTGGTAGCTATCCCACAATCTGGTTTGCTATCCCAAGTTAGTTCGCTCTGGCCACGCTCAGGGAGTTCCAGCCTGATTCTCAAAAAAGCACTGCAGCCCATGCCTCCCGAGGCCCAATTCTTAGAAAGCACTGCAGCCTGGGCCTCCCACGGCCCAATTCTTAGAAAGCACTGTCTCCTGTGCCTCCCGCTCCTCCCTGCCCAGCCTCCACTTGCTGGTGGCAGATGCAGGCATCTTTGCTGCTTTTCTGCTGGGGGATTTACTGTTGGGCTCATAATATGTTGGTTTTAATTATTTATTTATTTTTACTTCCTGTTATGTTGCCCTCTGTGCTTCCAAGGCTTGCCACAGACTCGGCTGTGAGAATGTTTCCTGGT
>SJYV01008149.1:0-45213 GCA_006410875.1 Neotragus pygmaeus
GTTTTGAAGGCACAAACTGCACCTAAAATCAAAAGGAAAGGTAAACGGATATCACAACGCTGCTTCATTCTTTATCGAAAGACCTTTATCAACTGCTCCTTATCAAGAATCTGGAAGTGTCCAGAGAGGCAGACTTATGATAACTAATAGTACAAGGCCTTCTTTCAAAATCATTAGGGGTTCACTAAGCTGACAACACAAGCTGTTTAACACTTGAACTGTCTAATGACATTGCAGGATAAGGGGTACGACCATATTTATGACTTTGGAAATTCTGTTGTTGAATTTCCAAACTACTCTGTGTGCACAGTGTGATGTCCGTTTACCTTTCCTTTTGATTTTAGGTGCAGTTTGGGCCTTCAAAACCCAATGTGTATATTTATCTCACTGGGGGCAAATGGAGTTTGGATGTCGAAAGGCTGACCTTTGCTTCTTCCCTCTGCCAAACCCATCCCCTACCTGCAGCAGACACTTGCTCTCTTTCCTAGTACTGAATATTGGATTCTGCAGGCAGGAGTGGGGGGCGGGCAAAGTTGAATAATAGAGGCAGGGAAATTTAGTTTAGTTAGCTGCCTACCCAATATCCATTTCTCCCTTCAGAACCCCAGCAGTTTTCAAGGTGGCCCAGATAAAGGCAAGCTTTCCTAGTCTCCCGTGTGTGGCCATGCAACAGTCCTTGTCAACAGATACAAGGAGAAACTTGGACATGTCTTGGACAGCTTTTGCTTCCCTGGTCAGTGGAGACATACTCAGCACAGCCTTCCCTCTGCTTCCTAGCTTGAATATAAACATGGTATCTGGATCTTCCCCCACAGATTCTGTAACCATGACCTGGGAAAGTCCCTGACATCACCAACTCATTGTACTAATACCAGCAGCCTGATGGCAGACTCCTTTATATGTTAGAATACAGTGTATTAAAAAGCACAGCCATCACTTTGCCAACAAAGGTCTGTATAATCAAATCTACAGCTTTTCTAGTAGTCATATAAAGAAGGCTGAGTGCCGAAGAATTGATGCTTTCAAATTGTGGTGCTGGAGAAGACTCTTGAGAGTCCCTTGGGCTGCAAGGAGATCAAACCAGTCAATCCTAAAGGAAATCAACCCTGAATATTCATTGGAATGACTGATGATCAGTCCTTTGATTGCCTGATGTGAAGAGCCGACTCACTGGAAAAGACCCTGATGCTGGGAAAGATTGAAGGCAGGAAGAGAAGCGGGTGACAGAGGATGTGGTGGCTGGATGTCATCACCAACTCAATGGACATGAGTTTGAGTAAGCTCTGGGAGACGGTGAAGGTCAGGGAAGACTGGCATGCTGCAGTCTATGGCGTCACAAAGAGTTGGACATGACTGAATGACAGAACAACAACAATCTGTTGAAACCACCATAGTCAGGTTTTCAATCAGCTACAGCTAACAGCACTGGTAACAGATATATTAAGCCAAGAAATGGATCTAGCTTCTACCCTCAGATCTGAGCAGATTTCGTTGTTTAAAATAATCCCTGTTAGGTTACGGTAATTTGTCTGTTCCTTAGGAATAGAACCATTTGAGTGATGGCTACACACAGGCTCTAACAGTATCTTTCATCACTCCTGTTTCGCCCAAGACCAAAGCCAGCAATGAAACCATTTTATTAAAGCTGTACTTGGCGTCATGCACCAGTGATCACTGATCACAAGCTGAAGTTTACAAAGGAAAGCTATGGTCTTCTGAGAACATCATTAAATGGCATAGCACAGAGTTTGCATCATAAGTCTCTCCTTGGAATTTGGGGTTTGCCTCTCTCATACAATTCTAGGCGGCTTCCCTGGTGGCTCAGTGGTAAAGAATATGCCTAAAATGCAGGAGACCTGAGTCTGATCCCTGGGTCGGGAAGACCTCCTGGAGAAGGGAATGGCAACCCACTCTAGTACTCTTGCCTGGGAAATCCCATGGACAGAGAAGCCTGGTGGCTACAGTCCATGGGATTGCCACAAAAGAGTTGGACACAACTTAGCAACTAAACAACAACACAGTGTTATGGAATTACCTTCAATCTGACATTCATGAAAACTCTTCCCCCAACAGCATTTTTTTTTTTTTTAGCAGCGCTGTGAGGCTTGCAGGATCTTAGTTCCTTGAGCAGAGATGAAATCTGTGCTTCTAACCACTGGACAATCAATGAATTTCCCCAACAGCATTTTCTGATGAAACTGAAGTTGACCTTTCTAACAACCAAGATAAAAAGCTCTTAAAGGACACAGACATAAAAGCAATAGTTGCCAATATGAATCTTGTCCACAGAGTAAGCAGAAATGTTTTTACAAAAAGAACGTCAAGAAGAGGGCAATGTGTTTAGGTGACCAGGCTGAGCTTCTGGGTGAAGAGCTATACCAGTACTGGACTTGCTGCTGCTGCTAAGTTGTTTTAGTCGTGTCTGACTCTGTGCGATCCCACAGACAGCAGACCACCAGGCTCCCCTATCCCTGGGACTCTCCAGGCAAGAACATTGGAGTAGGTTGCTATTACCTTCTCCAATGCATGAAAGTGAAAAGTGAAAGTGAAGTCACTCAGTCATGTCTGACTCTTAGCAACCCTATGGACTGCAGCCTACCAGGCTCCTCCATGAGATTTTCCAGGCAAGAGTACTGGAGTGGGTTCCCATTGCCTTCTCTGACTGGACTTGCTAGGCTATAAGAAAGGATGCTCTATGAAAGCAGGTGGTTCAAAAGTGTTGAGCAAAGGACCACTCAGTGGAACACTGGCACCACCTACAACTTCTAAGAAATGCAGAATCTTAGGTCTAATCCCACATATATATATATATATATATATATATATATATATATGGCTGTGCTGGGTCTTTGCTGCTGCATGCAGGCTTTCTCTAATGGCAGCGAGTGTGGGCTGATCTTCATTGTGGGTGCATGGGCTTCTCTTGTTGTGGAGCATGGGCTCAGTGGAATCTTCCCCGACCAGGGATTGAACCACATCCCCTGCACTGGCAGGTGGATTCTTAACTGCAGGACCACCAGGGAAAGCCCCAGATCTTCAATAGGTTCTCCAGGTGATTCAGGTACATTACAACTTGAAAAGAACTGGTTTTGACAATTTTCCTAACATGTTAGAATACCTGAAGTCAGGAGATGTTACTTACTCCCACTCCAGTGAATGGCAGGCATTGCTCAGTATTTAGAAGGCCATAAATGTTGCCTGTGGACCTTGCAAGGATTTACAGTATTTGCCACAGCAGCAAGAAGGAAATTTACTCTGTCCATGGTACCAATGATTAATATATTTGACTCGCCTAAAGATATTAATTTCCCCCTAAAGGGTCATTTATCAAGGTCTCTGAGGTTAATATATATTCTTCAAGATGACAGTGATAACAAGAGTTGTTGCTATGGCTACACAATGGATATACAATAGCGATTTTTCATAGAGATGCTTCCCTCTGTCACCTCAACAAGGCAACACAAATAACTCATAAGTCTGGTGTGTGGTCTGGTTTATACCACTGGAAAAAGTTATCCTGGGCATTGGTGCTATTTGATCAGACCCAAGAATGCTGTCAATGGACTGTCAATGGCATTATCCAAAGAACCTGGAGCTTATTTACACCTAATCATGGCACCAAATCACTTGAAAAAGAAAATGTCCATTTGCTTTTGTAAGTAGAGGGTGAATATCAAACATGATTACATATATCAATATCTTGCCATCTACACTGAATGTGACAGCCTGAAAGCCAGTGATGTTCTGAACAGTGCACCACGGAATGAAGATTAAACAAATGAAGCTTAGAGAAGTTATACAGAATTCATTTAAAACAAAAGTGGGACTTCCCTGGCAAACCAGCAGTTAAGAATTCACCTTTCAATGCAGTGGGTGCAGGTTTGATCCCTGGTGGGGAAGCTAAGATCCTACATACCTTCGAGCCCAACATAAAAGAGCAGAAGCAATATTGTAACTAATTCAATAAAGGCTTCAAAACTGGTCCCCATCAAAAAAAAAAAAAAAGAAGAAGAAGCTTTCCAGCAATGACGACCTTCCCATGAGAACGTGCCTCTCCCAAAGGATCTCCTTTATCCCTCTCCAAAAGAGAACAGGAAACATAAGAAGAGCCTGTTGCAGAGCCCCAACTCCTATTTCATGGATGTGAAATGCCCAGGATGCTATAACATCACCACCATCTTTAGCCATGCACAAACAGCAGTTTTGTGTGTTGGCTGCTCTGCTGTCCTCTGCCAGCCTACAGGAGGAAAAACAAGAGTACAAAGGATACTCCTTCAGACAGAAGCAGCACTAAAAGTACTCTGTATCAAGAAAAATGGGAAACTATCCCAATAAACACGTCTTGGATACAAAAAAAAAGAAAAAAGAGAGAGAGAGAGAGACAGAAATCTTAAAAGTGATCACTGGAAGCAGGAACTGTCCAAAAGAGCATCAGGATTTTTCATCCTATACACGAAACTGGAAATTCTTGGCGATGAGTTTTCTGCTTCCAGCAATATGGTGGTCTAGAGCAATGGTTCTGGAACTGTGGTCTCTAGAACGACAACATCAGTATCATCTGAGAATTTTTTAGAAGTGCAAATTCTCTCACTCTACCCCAGACCCACGTAAAGCACAATGACCCATGTTTTTAATAAGGTTTCCTTATTAAAGGTGATTCTGCAGGAAGCTAAATTTCAGTTCAGTTCAATCACATAGTCATGTCCGATTCTGCAACCCCATATACTGCAGCACACCAGGTCTCCCTGTCCATCACCAACTCCCGGAGTTTACTCAGACTCANCAATGACCCATGTTTTTAATAAGGTTTCCTTATTAAAGGTGATTCTGCAGGAAGCTAAATTTCAGTTCAGTTCAATCACATAGTCATGTCCGATTCTGCAACCCCATATACTGCAGCACACCAGGTCTCCCTGTCCATCACCAACTCCCGGAGTTTACTCAGACTCATGTCCATTGAGTCGGTGGTGCCATCCAACCATCTCATCCTCTGTTGTCTCCTTCTCCTCCCCCCTTCAATCTTTCCCAGCCAGCAGGGTCTTTTCAAATGAGTCAGTTCTTCACATCAGGTGGAATTTCAGCTTCAACATCAGTCCTTCCAATGAATATTCAGGACTGATTTCCTTTAGGATGGACTGGTTGGATCTCCTTGCAGTCCAAGGGACTCTCAAAAGTCTTCTCCAATGCCACAGTTCAAAAGCATCAATTCTTTGGCACTCAGCTTTCTTTATAGTCCAAGNTGGACAGGGAAGCCTGGCATGCTGCAGTCCATGGGGTCGCAAAGAGTCAGACATGACTGAGTGACTGAAATGACTAAATGGATATACACAACAACTCAGTTATTAGGGTTAAGAAGAAATCATAATGATGCCTTTACTATTAGAGTACGTGCTCAGTTACTCAGTCATACCTGACTCTTTGGGACCCTATGGACTGTAGCCTGTCAGGCTCCTCTGTTCATGGGATTGTCCAGGCAAGAATATTGGAGTGGGTTGCCATTTGCTACTCTATTACTATTAGAGTAGTGTAGTTATAAATGTCAAGATCATGTCATAAATGAGTATGAATAGGAGCTAAAGAGTAGATTTAAGTTTGTAAAACTGACAGTGAGTCTATACGTATGACACAGCCTTGAAATGCAAATAGAAAAGTTCACTAATGCAGGAAAAAAACATAATTTCTGGGCCCAGAAGCTGAAGAAACACTTGGAAGAATCCTTAATTGTATTAATCCTTTGCTGAGACAAGCTACTGACTGTACATGATCTGGAATATTTGCTGAGGAAAACGCATTTGAAACTGTCACTTCACCAGAGAGGCAACTACTGAATTTGCCTGAAATTCTGAATTAGTGCCATACAAGCAAATGATCTTTAGAAGCAAAGATGAGGATTTAAGAGCAGGAAAGAGCTCCTTGACTCTCCCCCTCAGATTCTGGGGGGAAGAGAGCAAAAGAACAAACATCCCAACATCACCTGCATAGCAAATCTCTTCTGATAAAGCCAATTAGGTGATTTACTCTGAGAAGCACAAATCAGACACAGGAAAACCAATTCCTAGATTAAGTCTTCAAAGAGCCTGAACTTAGCAAAAAGAGAAAAGAACACCCTCTTCCTGGAGGAACCAAAGTGCAGAGGGTAACTTGAACAGGTTCAGGTTCCAGGGGTGATGACCAGCCACTCAATTTATTTTGACACATAATCTCTCTGAGCAGCTCAGCTTAATCTCCCGTGTGGCAGAGAAAAGAATATTTCTGTCCAGCACTTTATAGCCTCTGTTTGAAGATCTCAAAGCTTTGCTGTTGTGATCAGGGGCATAGCAGCTCTGAATATCACCACAGGGAATATTACATGGGCTAAACTTCCCCCTAAAACACACCTGTATCATTTAGTCCACAGAGGGTCTCACTTCACTTTAATGACAATATTCAAAATACTAATAAAACAAGGACTGACTGACAGAGTCTTTACTATGTGCCTAGCAGACCCCTCTGCTAAGCGTGTTACACGCACATTCTCAGTGGATCTTCCTACCACACCTAAGAAGGGGGTGCTTGCCTTACCTTTTGCAGATGAGGAAATCAAACTTTAAAGATGCTAAAGTAACCTGGCTAAGGTCAACCAGGATGGAGTCACGATTCAACACCAAGGCTATGGGACTCTGAAAGCCCTGTTCTTAACCATCATCTTTTAATGCCTTCATTGAGATGCTAAACTATTTCAACAGCTGCAATGGGTGATAACTCATGCAATTCTCTTTGCCTCACAAGGAAAGAAGAAACATTTTAAATAGCAAAATTATGTTACTGAAATGTACACAAAAACAATACTTCCTTTCTGGTGGATCACTGGAACTCTTCAGCCTTAGATAGTTGTAAAGTCTGTTAGGGATGCGGCTCCCTTCTGAAGTCATTGTAGGAGTGGAGATTCAGCTGGTCCCCACAGTGCTTGGTTTCGATTGGTGATGCTTTGGTTGCCATGGACACCAGATTTCAATACACCACTAAGCATGAGGAATCCATTCCATGTAAAGCAATGGAGCCAGCAGATGGGCACAGTAACAGCTAGCTGCACATAATGCTATGACCAATATTTGTTTTGCCACCTCTCATTTGGATGATGTTCTCAGCCATGAAGCTTTTATGACTGCCTCTCATCTGAGAACCAGCTTCTTTATGGCCCAGGTAGCAACACTCACACTTCAATGTATCAAAGGCGTTCATTTGTCTGGGTTGTTGAATGGGTAAAGCTGTTCAGAAAAGGAAATGTGACCTTACACAAAACACTTCTTTGTTTAGCTTGCTAAAAGAAAGAATGGATCAAATGACTTCTTGAAAATTCCATTTGTTCAAGTGGCTAGCACCCCAGGAATAATGAGGCTGTTAACTTGGTAAGTTTCCTTAGTAACTAAATCCATAAAGAAAATAACTAGGAAAAGATAAGAGGTACTTCGATATATGTAAATAATGCATGAAAACAACATGTTTTTCCTTGACTCAAACCAACATCCAAGGCACTGTACTTAATTAATGAATGCAGGTCAGAAAGTAATCAGTAAAAGTGAATCTTAAAGAGAAACACTTATTTGGACACATCATGGACTGCTGGCCAGTTTACCAAGAGACCATCTGCACATGGGGATATTAAAGGATGTTCTTCCCCTGCTACACAGGAAATCTGTGCATTGTGTAGGAGCCAGTCAAGAGACAAACATCTTTCATTAACCGGTGAAAAGCAAATTAGCCAAATTAATAATAAATTAATACAATCTGTCATTTTCACATTCAGAAGTCATAAATACAGCACAGTTCCATTAAAACCACCTTCTTATGGAACACTGGGAGGTCAGGTTACTGGCAAAACAAATAATTCAGAACATTTAAAAGAACTATTATGCACATTTCCCCAATTTATTTAGTAATAAGAAAATTATGAATCATGCTCTCCAAATAATTACAAGTAATAAGTTTAGTTTTTAGTGGAATGTATATTAGTGGACTAATTAAAAGGGATGTTATCTCTAAGGAAATCAAGTTTATTCTGAGTGTTAAATCATTGTGAAAGTAAGTAAAGTAAAGTCACTCAGTCGTGTCCAACTCTTTGTGACCCCATGGACTGTAGCCTACCACGCTCCTCTGTCCATGGGATTTTCCAGGCAAGAGTGCCGGAGTGGGTTGCCATTTCCTCCTCCAGAGGATCTTTCCAACCCATTAGAAAAAAAAAATGTCTAAGCATCTTCCATTTAATTTAGAGTTGGGGCGACACTCCTTTACGTCAGATTGGTAAATTTAACTGAATGATTCTAAAACAGGAGTGGTTCCATTCATGCCCTGAAAAATGATCAGAGAGAGCATCATGTTTTCAATCTGATGTGGGAATGATAAAGTGTATCTTATTATGAAATCATTTAAAACTGCTGGAACATGGTCTGTTTGGGCCTTTAAAGGAATTCTTAAAAAAAGAAAATATCTTTGTATATAGAGTGTAAAATTACATTTATCAGAAAAAAAGGAAATCCACACATTCACTCATAGATGTTAACAGAGTCCTTAAACCTGCAAAAAGTCCTTCAGCAGCACCTACGAATTGGAGAGCTGATATTTTGGCATTTGCGGAATAAGTCATTTTTAGTAAAAAGGTCAACTGATGAACATCATGAAGTGGCGGGTGGTGGGAAGGGGGCAGGGCAGGGATCAGTGAAATCTGTTGATAGGCAGTCCCATAAAACTGACAAAAAATGAATGATTTCAAGGTTTTTACTCAAATCTGCTCAATGAACCAGCAGCAGCATCTGGGAGCTTGTTGAGATACAGTATCTCGGGCCTCACCCCAGATCTGCTGAATCAAAACCAAGAGAGCTCATTGAAAGCACGGATTTGGTGACCAGCCTGTGTTGGATGGAACCCCATCTCTGCCACTGACTATCTGTGGAACCTGGAACAAGTCCCACAGCCTCTCTGTGCCTCAGTTCCCTCATATGGGGAGGAGGAAGATAATATGGCACCTAGTCATAAGTATTGGTACTAAATGACATAATATATGGAAAGGGCTCATGACAGGGTGGACACTAGTGATCAACTAGTGCTAGTTCTTAGGTCCTTTTAGCCATCACAGGGTTCTGGATCAAGAGTAACAAAGGATCCAAGCTACAGCCCACGAAAGTGCCCCATTTCCTGATACATCTATAATCGAGCAATTATGAACTGGAGTCAGCTTACAAAAATCCAGCTTCCCCAACCTGCTGTCATTTCAAGCCAAACTGCCAGGTTTACTTGCACAATGCACAACACACTGTTGCTTACAAACCAGGGACCACTCAGATTGAGACTGGGCGAAATCCTGTATATGCATTTTGTTCAGTGAGTATTGAATGAAAAGATAAGGGGACACATTTTCTATCTGAGAAATCTCCATCTTCTTTTTTTTTTTTACCCATCAGTCTGTCGTACGTTAAAAAGTCTGATGAGACCGAGTATTGACAATAATGTGAGAATGCAGGCACCCCCGAATGCTCGTGGTGGGAATGGAAATTGATGTAACCTTTCTGGATAGCAGCTTGATAATCTCTCCATCGAGTGAAAAACAGCTATAAACTCAGCAGTTGGGTTTTAAAAATTTATCCTACATAGATACTTGTAACAGAAGGCAAAGATACATATACAGACACATATGTATATATTACATGTAAATGTCATATATGTATATGTACATTATATGTATTACTGTGTATACTTTACAGCATTAATTTTGATAGCAAAAAAGGAAAAAACATTGAATCAACTTAATGTTCTATAATGGTTAAATTATGGTATAGCCATTAAATCAAACCAGTATAAAGAATGAGACCTCTCTCTGCTGTGGTGTGCTTAGTCACTCTGTTGTGTCTAACATTTTGAGACCCCATGTACTATAGCCCACCAGGCTCCTCTGTCCATAGGGATTCTCCAGGCAAGAATACTGGAGTGGGTTGCCATGCCCTCCTCCAGGGGATCTTCCCAACCCAGGGATTGGACCCAGGTCTCCAACATTGCAGGAGGATTCTTTACTGTCTGAGCCACCAGGGAAGCACAAGAATACTGGAGTGGTTAGCCTATCCCTTCTCCAGGGAAACCTCCTGACCCAGGAATTGAACCGGGGTCTCATGCATTGCAGGCAGATTCTTTACCAGCTACCAGGAAAGGCACATATGAAAACAAGGTGTGTCACATATATATGCACACACACACACACACACACAAATATCACATAAATGGGCAAAAATACAGGTAGTTTACATAACCAGAATATTTTTTAAAAAGAAAACGTTTTATGTTCAAAGAGAACTTTTTACAACAAGCATACCTTGTTTTATGCTCTCTGCTTTATTGTGCTTCATAGACATTCCATTTTTATTTTTATTTATTATTTTACAAATTGAAAGTTTGTGGCAACACTGTGTTGAGCAAATCAGAGCCATTTTTCCAACAGCATTTGTTCACTCTGTCTCTGAGTCACATTTTGGTAATTCTCCCAACATTTCAGACTTTTTCATTATTATTATATTTGTTATGATGGTCTGTATCAGTGATCTTTGATGTTAGTACCACGACTCACTAATGGTAGGCTGAGAGGGTTAGCATTTTTTAGCAATAAAGTATTTTTTTAATTAAGGTGTGCACTTTGTTTTTGTAGACATAATGATTACACACTTAACAGACTAAAGTATAAGTGTAAATGTAACTTATCTGCACTGGGAAATCAAAATATTCATGTGAGCTGCTTTATTGAGATATTCACTTTATTCCAGTGGTTTGGAACTGAATCCATAGTATCTTTGAAATATGGCTGCATATCTTCCTGGATCCTCTTACTGTTTGTGTTTACCCTGTATGACAGTAATAATTTTAAAGAAAAACTTGAGGGAAAAGACTCTCAAAACAATCTAACATTTATACCTTTAGGAACCGGGGCAGGGGGCGGGGGGAACCTAAGCCTAAAGTTGGCAGAAGAAAGGAAATTATAAACAAACATTAGAGCCAAAGTAAATGAAATGGAGAACAGGAATACAGGAAAAAAGAATCAATGAAATTAAGAATTGGTTCTCTGAAATGACAAAATTGACCAACTTTAGCTAGACTAAGACAAAAAGAAAATTCAAAATCAGAAACTAAAGAGGGGACATTAAAAATGATACCACAGAAATACAAAATATCTTAAGAGACTACTATTAACAATTAATTATATGCCAACAAGTTGGACATCTAGAAGAAATTGATAAATTCCTAAAAACATGCAACTTACCAAGACTTAATCATGATGAAACATAAATCTAAACAAACCAATAATGAGTAAGGATACTGAATCACTAATAAAACATCTCCCAACAAAGGAAAGTCCAGGACCAGATGGTATCACTAGAGAATACTACCAAACATTGAAAGAAAAACGGGTCAATCCTTCCCAAACTCTTCCAAAAGAAGAGGAGAGGCCACTTCCAACTTCATTTTATGAGGCCAGAATTACTCTCATACTAAAGTCAGAAAAGGACACTACAAGAAAAGAATACTATAGGCCAATATTCATGATGAACATAAATTTAAAATTTTAACAAAATACTAGCAAACTGAATTCAAGAGCACATTAATGGGATCATACCCAAGGACTTAATCCTTGGGATATAAGGATGGTTCAACATATGCAAATATGTGAGGTGATGGATGTGTTAATTAACTATATGGTGAAAATCATTTTACAAAGTATACATACATCAAACCACCATGATGCACACTTTAAGTATCTTACAATTTTGTCAATTATATCTTAGCACAGCTGAGAAAATGAAAATAAAAATGTATACATAGTTTACAAAGGACACTGCATACCAATAAGTGTCTGTTCAATAAGTGATGGAAGGAGTAAAAAAATGTTTTCCTTTAAAAATGTGATACATCACATTAATATGGAGGTGGAAGTGTTAGTTGGTCAGTCTCGTCCGACTCTTTTGAGATCCCATGGAGTATAGCCTGCCAGGTTCTTCTGTCCAGGGAATTCTCCAGCAAGAATACTAGAGTGGGTTGCCATTCCCTTCTCCAGGGGATCTTTCTGACCCAGGGTTCAAACATGGGTCTCCTTCACTTCAGGAAGATTCTTTACCATCTGAGTCACCAGGGAATCCTTCACATTAATATAACAAAAGATAAAAATCATGACTGTCTCAATAGATGCAGATAAAGAATTTGACAAAATTCAACATCCTTTCATGATAAAAAGTAAACAAATTGGGTATAAAAGGATATACCTCAACATAATAAATGCCATATATGACAAGCCCACAGCTAACATCATACTCAGTGGTAAAAGGTTGAAAACTTTTATTCTAAGATCAGGAACAAAACAAGGCTGCCCACTCTCACTCTCATTCAACATACTACTGAAGTTTTAGCCAAAGCAATCAGACAATAAAAAGAAATAAAAGATGTCCAGATCAGAAAGGAAGAAGTAAAACTTTGCAGATGATATAATCTTACATACAGAAAATTCTCAAGACTCTACCAAAAATTGATGGAACTAGTAATTCAGCAAAGTTGCAGTTATAGCATCAACATACAAAATCAGTTATGATTCTATATGCTAAGAAAACAACAAACTATCTGAAAAATAAAGAAATCCCACTATAATAGCATCAAAAATAAAATACTTGAAGAGTAAGTTTAACAAAGGAGGTGAAAATTTTGTACACTGAAAACTGTAAGACTTTGAAGAAAGAAATTAAAGATAAATAAATGGAAAGACATTCTGTGTTCATGGATCAGAATAAGATGTTCATACTACTAAGGGCTTCCTTGGTGGCTCAGATGGTAGAGAAACGTGAAGTCGCTCAGTCGTGTCCAACTCTTTACAACACTATGAATGGTAGCCTACCAGGCTCTGTGGTCCATGGGATTTTACAGGCAAGAATACTGGAGTGGGCTGCTATTTCCTTCTCCAGGGGATCTTCCCAACCCAGGGACTGAACCCGGGTCTCTTCCACTGCAGACAAACGCTTTACCATCTGAACCACAGAATCTGCCTGCAATGCAGGAGACCTGGGTTTGATCCCTGGGTTGGGAAGATCCCCTGAAGGAAGGAATGGCAACCCACTCCAGTGTTCTTGTCTGGAGAATTCCATGAACAGAGGAGCCTGGTGGGCCACAGTCCATGGGTTGCAAAGAATCAGACACAATTGATCCTTTACCAGAACATGACTGTAGTAATCATACTGGGCTTCCCTGGTGGCTCAGTCAGTAAGAGTCTGCCTGCAATGCAAGAGACCACCTGCAGTGCAAGAGGCCAGGGTTAGATCCCTGGGTCAGGAAGATCCCCTGGAGAAGGAAATGGCAACCCACTCCAGTATTCTTATTTGGGAAATCCCATGGACAGAGGAGCCTGGCAGGCTACAGTCCATGGGATGGCAAGAGTTGGACATGACTTAGTGACTAACTAACCACTACCACTACTCAAAGCTATCTATGGATTCAATGCAACTGCTCTCAAAATTTTAATGTCATTTTTCACAGAAAGAAAAACAGAGTCCTAAAATTCATACAGAACCAAAAAAGACCCCAAAGAGCCAAATAAATCTTGAGAAAGAGATCAGAGATAGAGGTACCATACTTCTTGATTTCAAACTGAATTACAAAGTTATATTATCAAAACAGTATGGTACTGACATAAAAACAGATCAATGGAACAGAATCAAGAGCCCATAAATATAGTCCCACATATATGGTCAACTAACATTTGATATGAGAGCCAAGAATACTTAATGGGGAAAGAATATTCTCAATAATAAGTACTATTGAGAAAACTGGATAACTACACTCAGAAAAATGAAACTGGACCCCATCTTACACAACTCACAAAAATTAGTTTGAAATGGATTAAAGACTTAAACACAAGATCTGAAAATGTGAAACTCCTAGAAGAAAGCACAGGGGAAAAGCTCCTTTATATTGGTCTTGGCAATGATTTTCTAGATATAACACCAATAGCACAAGCAACAAAAGCAAAAAATAAGTGGGACTACATCAAACTAAAATGCTTCTGAACAGCCAAAAGAAACAATTAACAAAAAGAACAAGCAACCTACATTGTAGGAGAAAATACCTGTAATCCACATTTTGGTAAGAGGTTAAAATTCAAAGTATACAAAGAACTCATACAAATACAAAGCAAAAAACTCATTTTTAAAAATGGGCAGAGGAACTGCATAGACATCTCTCTGAAGATGAAATACAAACAGCCAATAGTTGGATGAAAAGGTATTCTGTATCACTAGCCATCAGAGAAATGCAAATCGAAACCACAATGAGGTATATTCTCACATCTCTCAGAATGGCTATCATCAAAAAGTGTTAGCAAGGATGCAGAGAAAAGAGAACGCTATACACTGTTGGTAGTAACCTAAATTGGTACAACAACTATCGACAGCAGTATGGATGTTCCTCAAAAAAGTAAAAAGAGAACTAGCATATGCTCCAGCATTCCCACTTTTGGGTATTTATCCAAACAAAATAAAAACAGGATCTGGAGGAGGTATCTTTATCTCCATGTTCATTATAATATTGTTGACAAGAGTCAAGGAAGTCATGAGACAGACCTTGGTAAGTGAGCCACAAGGCAGACACTTTGGTAACCACCCAACAGCCATTCCCTCTTCTTTTCTTGAAAGAATCTGGATCCACTGATAAGAGGCTGGAAATAAAGAATACAAGCCTTTCTGGCCTCCCCAGAAACCAGGAGTGGTCAGAGCTGGGTTGCTGACTGAGTGCTGGGCAATGAGGCAGAATGGAAATTCTTTAAGGACAGACTGTTCCATATGATAAGAAAAAAATTTAAGGAAAAAAAAAAAAACCCAGCTTCAGTTATATGAGAACACAATGCTTGCAAAGGCAATAGCCATCTTGCAATCCTAAAGAGTGCAATAGCTCACCAAGGCTTCCCTGGTGGCTCAGTGGTACAGAATTCGCCTGCAATGCAGGAGGTGCAGGAGCCACCAGTTCAATCCCTGGGTCACAAGGATCCCCTGGAGGAGGGCATGGCAATCTACTCCAGTATTCTTGCCTGGAGAATCCNAAATCTGAGGTCTATTATCTCTCCTAATGGCTTTATTTCATTTACCAAATGGTTAAATATAAATAAAATATATTATAAAATATATAATAAAATTAGTATGATAATCTCTAATTATATCCATGTTGCTGCAAATGGCATTTATTTAATACAAGCTGACGTGGGTTTCTGATGCAGACTTCATATCCAGACCAAAGAAAGATGTATAAAAGAGACTAGCTAAGGGATTAACATCTGGATGTCTGTTCTGTTCTTTTTAATTAACCAAAACAGTGTGAAAGTCATTGTTTTCCTATGGGTAAAAACAGAAATAAATAAAAGAGGAGGACTTGCTTTACTGGGAGCTATAATTTTATGCATTTTAATCATTTCTTTATTTTTTATTGAACTATAGTTGAATTACAATGTTGCATTAATTATTGTTTTACAGCAAAGTGATGCAGTTATATACACACACACACATTCTTTTTCATATTTATTTCCCTTATGGTTTATCACAGGATACTGAATATAGTTCCCTTTGCTATATAGTAAGACCTTGTTATTTATCCATTCTATATATACCAGTTTGCATCTACTAATCCCAAACTCCCAATCCAACCCTCTCCCACCCCCTCCCTCTTTGCAACCAGCAGCCTATTATCTATGTCCCTGATTGTTTCATAGATAGATTCATTTGTGTCGTATTTCAGATTCCACATATAAATGATTCATGGTGTTTCTTTCTCTTTCTGACTTATTTCACTTAGTATGATAATCTCTAGTTATATCCATGTTGCTGCAAATGGCATTATTCCTTGTTTGTGGCTGAGTAGTATCCATTGTATATATTGATGGACATTTAGATTGTTTCCATGACTTGGTTATTGTGAAGACCACTGCTGTGAACATAGGGGTCCACATATCTTTTGAATTACAGTTGTGTCTGGATGTAGGATCCAGCAATCCTACTCTTTGCCCAAGAGTAGGATTGCTGGATGATATGGTAATTCCATTTTTTGTTACCTGAGAAACATTCATGTTTTCCACAGTAACCATACCAACTTACATTGCCATCAACAGTGTGGGAGTGTTCCCTTTTCTCCACCCTCTCCATTTATTTGTAGACTGCTTAATGATGGTCCTTCTGATTGGTGTGAGGTGAAATCTCATTGTAGTTTTGATTGGCATTTCTTGAATAATTAACAATGTTGAGCATCTTTTCATGGGGCTATTGGCCATCTGTATTTCTTTTTTGGAGAAATATCATTTAGGTCTTTTGCCCATTTTTTGATTGGGTTTGTCGAGTTGTAAGAGCTGTTTGTATATTTTGGAAATTAAGCCCTTGTTGATCACATCATTTGTAAATATTTCTCCCATTCTATAGGTTGTCTTTTAATTTTGTTGAAGGTTATCTTTGCTGTGCAAAAGCTTGCAAGGTGTATTAGGTCCCATTTGTTTATTTTCATTTTTATTTCTTTTGCCTGGGAATCAGTTCACTTCAGTTGCTCAGTTGTGTCCAACTCTTTGTGACCTCATGGATTGCAGCATGCCAGGCTTCCCTGTCCATCACTAACTCCTAGAGCTTGTTCAAACTCATGTCCATCGAGTCAGTGATGCCATCCAACCATCTCATCCTGTGCCATCCCCTTCTCCTCCTGCCTTCAATTTTTCCCCGCATCAGGGTCTTTTCCAGTGAGTTAGTTCTTTGCATCAGATGGCCAAAGTATTGGAGTTTCAGCTTCAGCATCAGTCCTTGCAGTGAATATTCAGGACCGATTTCCTTTAGGATGGACTAGTTGGATCTCCTTGCTGTCCAAGGGACTCTCAAGAGTCTTCTCCAACACCACAGTTCGAAAGCATCAATCCTCTGATGCTCAGCTTTCTTTTTGCTCCAACTCTCACATCCATACATGACTACTGGAAAAACCACAGCTTTGGCTAGATGGAGCTTTGTTGGCAAAGTAATGTCTCTGCTTTTTAATAACGCTGTCTAGGTTGGTCATAGCTTTTCTTCCAAGGAGCAAGCATCTTTCAATTGCATGGCTGCAGTCACCATCTGCAGTGATTTTGGAGCTCAAGAAAATGAAGTGTGTTACTGTTTCCATTGTTTCCCCATCTATTTGCCATGAAGTGATGGGACAGAATGCCATGATCATTGTTTTTATGAATGTTGAGTTTTAAGCCAGATTTTTCACTCTCCTCTTTCACTCATCAAGAGACAGTCGTCTTCACTTTCTGCCATAAGGGTGGTGTCATCTCCATATCTGAGGTTACTGATATTTCTCCAGGCAGTCTTGATTCCAGCTTGTGCTTCATCCAGCATGACATTTCACATGATGTACTCCGCATATAAGTTAAACAGACAGGGTGACAGTATATAGCCTTTACGTACTCCTTTCCCAAATCGGAACTAGTCTGTTATTTCATGTCCAGTTCTAACTGTTGCTTCTTGACTTGCATACAGATTTCTCAGGAGGCAGATGAGGTGGTGTTATTCCCATCTCTTTCAGAATTTTCCACAGTTTGTTGTGATCCACACAGTCAAAGGCTTTGTCATACACAATAAAGCAGAAATACATGTTTTTCTGGAACTCTCTTGCTTTTTCTATGATGCAACAGATGTTGGCAATTTGATCTCTGGTTCTTCTGCCTTTTCTAACTCCAGCTTGAACATCTAGCCTAGCTTGGAGAATCTTGAGCATTACTTTGCTAGCATGTGAGATGAGGGCAATTGTGCGGTAGTTTGAATATTCTTTGGTATTGGCTTTCTTTGGGATTGGAATGAAAGCTGACCTTTCCAGTCCTGTGGCCACTGCTGAGTTTTCCAAATTTGCTGGCATATAGCATGCAACACTTTCACAGCATCATCCTTTAAGATTTAAATAGCTCAACTGGAATTCCTTCACCTCCACTAGCTTTGTTCATAGTGCTGCTTCCTAAGGTCCCCTTGACTTCACATTCTAGGATGTCTGGCTCTATGTGAGAGATCACACTATTGTAATTATCTGGGTCATTAAGATCTCTCTTGTATGGTTCTGTGTATTCTTGCCACCTTTTCTTGATATCTTCTGCTTCTGTTAGGTCCATACCAATTTGTTTCTGTCCTTTATTGTGCCCATCTTTGCATGAACTGTTGCCTTGGTATCTCTCCTTTTCTTGCAGAGATCTCTAGTCTTTCCCATTCTATTGTTTTCCTCTATTTCTTTGCACTGATCACTGAGGAAGGCTTTCTTGTCTCTCGTTGGTGTTCTTTGGAACTCTGCATTCAGATGGGAATATGCTTTTCTCCTTTGCCTTTGGCTTCTCTTACATTGGTATAATTTACAGTGGAACATGTTTTGCTGTTCTAGGAGTTTTATTTTATTTTGTCCTATGTTTAAGTCTTTAAGCTATTTTGAGTTTATTTTTCTGTACGGTAAGAGAACATGTTCTAACTTCATTGATTTACATGTGGCTGTCCGACTTTCCCAACATTACTTGCTGAAGAAACTTTTTCCTATTATATATTCTTGCCTCCTTTGTCAAAGATTAATTGTGGTTGTGTGGGTTTTATTATGGGCTCTCTATTTTGTCCCATTACTCCATATGTCTCTGTGCTAATACTATGGTGCTTTGATTACTATCGCTTTGTAGTAGTATCTGAAGTTGGGATGATTCTTGGGCTTCCCAGATGCATAGTGGTAAAGAATCTACCTGCCAATGCTGGAGACACAGAGATGTGTGTTTGATCTCTGGGTCAGGAAGATCCCCTAGATTAGCAAATGACAGCCCACTCCAGTATTCTTGCCTGGAAAATTCCATGGGCAGAGGAGCCTGGAGGGCTAAAGGGTCACAAAGAGTTGAACACACCTCTTGCTTTGTTCTTTTTTTCAGGATCACTTTGGTGAATCTGGGTCTTTCATGGTTTCAAATAAATTTAAGGATTATTTATTCTAGTTCTGTGAAAAAGGTCATGGGCAATTTGATAGTGATTGTATTAAATCCATAGACTCCTTTGGGTAGTAGGACCATTTTAACATATGAATTCTTCCAGTCCAAAAGCATGGGGTATCTTTCCATTTCTTTGAATCATCTTCAGTTTCATTTAGTAATGTTTTACAGTGCTCAGTGTACAATTCTTTCATCTCATTTGTGAGGTTTATTTCTAACTAAGTATTTTATTTTTGGCATTGCGATTTTAAAAGATTTTTTTTTCACATTACCTTTCTGGTGTTTCATTGTTGGTGTAAAGAAATGCAACTGATTTTTGTAAATCTTGTAACCTGCTACCTTACTGAATTCCTTTATCAGTTCTAGTAGTTTTTGTGTGTAGTCTTTAGAGTTTTTCATACATGGTATCTTATCTCAATACAATGACAACTGTACCTCTTCCCTTCCAATTTGGATACCTTTTGTTTCTTTTTCTTGTCCGACTGCTATGGCTACGATTTCAAATACTTTGTTGAAGAGCAGTGGTGAGAGTGGGCATCATTGTCTTACTCCAGATTTTAGTGGGTAGGCTTTCAACTTTTCACCATTGGGTATCATATTGACTGTGGGTTTGTCATAAATAACTTTTACTATTTTGAGATATGTTTCCTCTGTACCCAGTTTGGTAAGAATTTTTACCATGAATGGATGTTGAATTTTTTCAAATGCTTTTTCTGCATTTATTGAGATGATCATGCAGTTTTTGTCTTTTCTTTTGTTTCTGTGGTGTATCACATCGATTTGTCTATGTTGAGCCATCCTTGTGAACTTGGGATGAATCCCAGTTGGTTGTGGTGTATGATCTTTTTAATATGTTGTTGGGTCCTGTTTGCTAATAATTTTTGAGAATTTTTGCATCTATGTTCAACAAATATATGGGCCTGTAATTTTCTTTTTTGGTGATGTCTTTGTCTGATTTTGGTATTAGGGTGATGGTGGCTTCATAGAATGTCCTTGGGAGTTTTCCCTTATCTTCAGTTTTTTGGAAGAGTTTGAGAAGGATTGGTATAAGTTCTTTGTGTGTTGGGTAGAATTCTCCTGTGAAACTATCTGGTCCCCTACTTTTGTTAGGAGGGAGTTGTTAAGTTGCAGATAGTTTCAGTTCTGGTGATCAGTCTGTTCAAATTATCTATTTTTTCTTGATTCAGTTTTGGTGGGCTGTATGTTTCTAGAATCTTACCCATTTCTTGTCCATAGGTTGTGAAATTGGTTGACATGTAATTGTTCATATTATTCCCTTATTTATTTATTTTTTTGTATTTCTGTGGTATCGGTTGTTAGGTCTCCTTTTTCATTTCTATGTTGTTTATTTAGATTCCCTTTCTTTTCTTCTTGGTGAGCCTGACCATAGGCTAGTCAGTCTTATTTATTCTTTCAAAAGAAGCAGATCTTGGTTTTATTAACTTTTTCCGTTTTTCTAATCTCTTTTATTTCCTCTCTGATCTTTATTATTTCCTTCCTTCTGCTGACTCGAGTTTTTGCTTGTTCTCATTTTCATCATTTCTTAAAACTTCCTTTTTTCATAAAATATTTGGGAGAAGATAATTAATTTGAATCTTAGATTTGTATCATCCTAGGTTTGTAACATTTTAAGACTTCATCTAGTATTACCTACCATCAAAAGTAAGCATTTACCTGCATCCACTCAAATTATGTTTCACTGCTTATAAAGAGAAAATATATTAAAAAATTCTAAGTACAATAGAAGTGTGTTTCTCTCTCCTATTTTTTTTAAATTAAAGGTATAGAGAGTAGTGCCAGAAAGATGGCAGAATAGTAGTCCTAGACCTTTTTCCCTCCCAAGGAAATACTGATACAAGTATGCAACCAGTCACTGTGATATCCGTAGGAAAATTTGTGACTCTCTCTTGCTATAGTCTCTTTCCCTGCTGTGGTGCTCTGTGATCTGGAGCAAACTCCTAGCTCCTGGCTTTTCCATGGGAAATGGAAGAAAACACTGGACATTACTTTCAATGTTATGACTTTTAGGGGTCTGCCCAAGGGACTGGTTTCTGTTTTACCCATCTTAGAACACTTATGTGAACCAGCACAGTCGAATTCCTGGAGGTTGTTGAAGTGAATGGCATGCAGGCTGCTTGCTAAGTCACATCAGTCGTGTCTGTCTCTTTGCAACCCTATAGGTTACAGCTCTCCAGTCTCCTCTGTCCATGGGATTCTCCAGGCAAGAATACTGGAATGGGTTTCCAAGCTGTCCTCCAGGAGATCTTCCCAACCCAGGGACTGAACCCACCTCTCGTAACATCTCCTGCATTCGCAGGTGGGTTCTTTACCACTAGCACTACCTGGGAAGCACACTAGAACTCCAGGGAAACCACAATGCAATAGACAAAGGCTGATATGGCTTGGTGGCCTCTCCCTCAAGGGCAAAGGAGTGGAGTGTGCGTCCAACTTTCTGAGTTTTGAGAGGGCCATGCAAGGAACTAGTTTCTGTCTTACCTGTCTCAGCATAAATAAGAAGTGGCATTCTCTAATGTTTGGGGGCCCACTGAGAATGAAAAGGAGCTGTCTAGCATGCTGCTGCTTCAGAGGGCCTGCAGTACAGTAGACAGACAACAGAGGGAGCAAGAGATTACAAACCACTGGGAAAAACCCCAACAAGTCCCTCTAATGAACAATTTACATGCACAAGTTCAGAGAAGACACATCCACAGAAAAGGTTTGAGAGGCCCCCAGAATCTTTAACTGGGCCGATTGGTAAAGGTATTTCCCTGTATTCAGTCAGTCCATAAAGACTGGAAGAGTTGACTGCTTTTTCAACTGTGCAGATACCAACACAAAGTTACAAGGAACACAAAGAAGCAAGGAAGAACAGCCCAGTCAAAGCANAGGTTATAAAGATGATACACCAAATATATTCTTGAAAAAATGGCCGTGTCATAAAAACAGAAGGCTGAAAAACACTACTCCAGGTTAAAGGAGACTAAAGACAAAAGATAACTAAATGCAATCTGTGATTTTACACTGAATCCTTTAAAGAAAGTTTTGAAAAAAAAATTACATTACTCAATCAATTGAAAAAAATTGAATATGAATAGATCAATTAAAAGTTTTATGCCATTGTTAAATCATTGTTACATTTACTAAAGGGGATAAATAATTGTACTATATGTAAGAGAATCTGTTTTTCTTAAATACACCATGAAATATTCAACGAGAAGGTGCATAACACATAAAGTATATTCAGAAATTTATGCATTTTTTCATATGTGTGTATATGTGTGTAGTCATACATAAACAGAAAGGAGAGGAAGGGAGGGAAAAAGACAGAAGCAGAGTCAAAGAGACAGAAAAGGGAGGGCTCTCAAATGGGTCCAAATGTTAGTAGACAAGTCTTGATAAAGAGTACATGGCTTTACCATCCATGCAACTTTTCCACAAGTTTAATTATTTTCATATAAATACACTTAAAAAACAGAACATTGAATGCTGTCTTGGATTTTACCTGTTGAGATTTCTAGCTTTTGATTCCTACAGCTACCACCACCACCATCTTCAGACCCCAGAAGTAAACAATGCCAGCATAAGTTATCTCGGGCTCTGTCTCCAGCAACATGTGGGATCCTCTGCACATTTCAACAGGATTTTAGAAAATGTTGAAGGAGAGTACCACCCCCCACAAAAACTTTCTTTATACCCAACGCAGAACAACAACAACAAAAAAGGTCAACATGTTTACAACATATCCACTGATGTTTCTTATCTGGTGCCACCAGGTCATTCATCTTCCAGGGTTTTGTGGTGTGAATTAGTTTGCCAGCACTTTGCCTCTTCTGCTTGCCAGTTACCATTCCTCCACCAGATTTCCATCTTCCAAAAATGTGTTGACATCTATTGCCATATCCTCTCTCCTTCTTGTCATCCTCAAGCACTTCTTTGGAATCCTTTGTTTCTACAGTTTATTGAAACACAGTTCACATGCCATACAATTAGGGCTTCCCAGGTAGCTCAGCTGGTAATGAATCTGCCTCTAATGCAGGAGACNTGGAAGAAGGGGGACTTATCCCAATGTTTTTTCAACTAAATTAAAAGAAAATTTCCCATGTAGGTTTTAAAATACTTTATCAGTCATCCACTTTTCCCCACAAGAATGTATCTACATCTTGTTACATGATTCCTAGCCTGAGAATAGCGCTATAATATATGGTCTAGGAACCATTTTTCTCTAAGACAACATAAAGCAGGTAAAATTTTATATCCTAAGCTTAAAGAATAAGTTAACCTAAACAAGTTAGTATAATACAAAATTCTATGAAGAAAGTGTCCATTGATAAAACTTTAAGATGAGAATGATTATTTTACTATTTCTCTTTATCCAATGTCTTATTGAGCTAGAGCTTTTAGTATATAATATTGATGTTTACTTTATAGAAGTATGCTTTTTGTTGGTGATCATCATTTTGATGGATAAAGAAACAATATTAATAGAGACCAAGATAAGATGGATTATTCATTCCATTAAGCAAACAAACCATGAGGATGAGTTAATTGCATAGTTAATACTGGTATTCTGAATTAGTGAATATGCTAATTTATGTAGTGCAATTGATGCAAAGAAATAACTGTAATTAAATTTGGTAAACCTTGAAGCTTAGGAAACAATCCTAAACATTTTTATTCAAATAATTGCTCAACACATGAGTACATCTGTCAATTACTTGTTAATTGACTGCAATAGGACTGTGTAACTATACCATCTGTCACCAACACTCACTCCAAATACTAGTTGATCCCTTAGTGTTAAATACAAATTGACCTGGTCATTCAACAGTCAAATTTTTATGTTCTTGATTCAATTATGCTACTTTGCCACTCTTTTATACTCACCACACATCTGGATTTATTTTTGCCATGGTAATAATTATAGGACTTCTCTATAGCTCAGATGGTAAAGAATCTGCCTGTAATGCAGGAGATCTGGGTTAGATCCCTGGGTCAGGAAGATGCCCTGGAGAAAGAAATGGCAGTCCACTCCAGTATTCTTGCCTGGAGAATCTCATGGACAGAGGAGTCTTGCAGGCTATAATCCATGGGGTCACAAAGAGTCGGACACAACTAAGTGACTAACACACACACACAGAAATAATTGTAATAATTATAATAATTGTGACAATAAATATAAAATTTATATCATTCAGCAACTATCATCCTCTTTACTCTAAACATAGCTTCAAATGGATCTTTTTGTTAAGCCATATTATTTTATTTAGTAGTCAGAGTAATTTTTTTGCTTATAATTTTTAACCCAAATTAATAAAAGTATTTTACTCACATCTAATAGTTGCAAACTTATTAGAAATGAAGCAAAAGTATGAAAATCTTCAATGTCATTTTGATTAAAATACCCTGAAACCAAAACAACTCTGTATCCATTCAAAGGATAAAATAAACAAAGGGATGTTCAAAACTTCACATGTGGAGATGTTTTTATTCTTTGTCTAACATAGGAGAGTCTGTACAAATTATTCCCATTAAAGCTAGTGATAATCTTGACTATAACTTCACTAGGGTCTCAGCAGGAAATTAGAAGCTGGCATTTCTAAAGTTCTCTAAAGATAGCTATGCTATAGAATAATATGCTATAGAATAACAAACCAGAGTTTACTTAAATGGCTTTAAAGTTCCATACCACACAAGCTAATCATCACTTACAACTAGCAGTACAAATGTGGTACCAGAAGTTAGGCATTTCATTATCAAGGATACTGTAGTGTGCTTCGCAAAGCTCCTCCTTGGGACTGAAACACTCATTTTTTCCATTGTTGGGAATGTTGGTGGTCAACAGCTATCTGATTAGTCTTTTTCCAGGAATCAGCTTGAGCCAAACAAAATAGGTTGGCCCAAAGTTAGCCCCCACCCCAAGGGTGGACTGCATTAAATGGGTGATGAATACAGAACATAAAAACCTGGCTCCTTGCCTTGAACATAAGACTCTGAAGAGTCATCTCAAGAGGAGAACTTCCTATAAGATGGTCCAAGGCCACTACTGCAGTTACATCATAGCTCACTTTCTTACCCTGCTTAACATATCTTCAATCATTTTTCCTAGTTATTGCCTAAAGCAGTCCTCTGCACATAAATTTCAGAGACTCGGGGTCTA
Organism: Neotragus pygmaeus; assembly: GCA_006410875.1. Taxonomy (NCBI): domain Eukaryota; kingdom Metazoa; phylum Chordata; class Mammalia; order Artiodactyla; family Bovidae; genus Neotragus; species Neotragus pygmaeus. The sequence continues at coordinate 25,158 of SJYV01008149.1, forward strand.
TTTCTTAGGAAATCCATCCTATGGCACTAGTATCCCTTGACTTTTGTGATGTGTCAGTAATATCTCATGTTCTGTGTGAAAAAATTTAACAGTGACTAGAAGTAGCTAGAAATAAAGAACTGAATGACTTAAGTACCCTAATTTTTGAAGCTTAGGAAATAACAAGCAAGCTGAGGACATTCAGAAATACATTTTTAGTTAACAGGTTCAGCAAGAAACTGTTTCAGGCACTCATAAACATTTTTTTCCAAACAGAGGATAAAGTTTCTACTAAAAAACTGTAACTATAACTGGATTAACTAGAAAAGAAGATGATGCATTTTGTAGTAGCATTTGATTAACATAGTGTATGCATTTCCCCTGAATAAAAGAAATGAGTTGTCAGAGAAATGCTTCATTATTAAAAAAAAAAAAACAGGAAAGAAATACAGTATTAATATTAGCATATTAATCAGAACAATTAGGTAAGATATTTCTAACTTGGCTATATGTCATGCACAAATCTATAACAACTTGGGTTCTGGCAGTGAAGTCGAGTGAAGATAAGGAGAGTTAAGTTAAATCTAAGTTCATTCCTTGATAGTTCAGTTTTCACTACGGCTATTGAAATGCTAGATCATGTTTGTGCTTGCAGAAATGGCAAAGAAAAGTAGCAAATCCATTAGAAATTCCATTTAAAGAATCCTGAGTTCTGGGACACTTTAGCACCTGCCTCTTCCACAATTTGAGAATCTCAAAGGAAGCAGCTCATTTATACCACCTAAGCGTTGCTACAGTCATAGATTATGCAACTATAATTTGTTATATAAATGAAGTCTACCACACCCAATATAAGTATACTTACAAGATGTTTCACTGATCTCAATCATTGGGAAAGCAAAAGCTCCCTGTTAGTGAACTGGAAACCAACAAATCAGCACCACATTTTTTCAAAATTTGTTTACTCAGATCACAGATTGAAAAAAAAAAATGCATTTTTGCTTTTCCAGGAGTACAGAATAAGCTCACTAGCCATTAAAAATTGTGATTAATCATCAACAGCTGTTCATTATGTAACTCCATATATGGACTAGAACATACGATTTTCAGGAACNATAATGTTAATATATTTCCTTTCTTCCCCTCCCTCCCTCCCCATTCCTCTCCCTTAGATCTGATGTAACCAAATAACTAAATATATTTTTTTAAACAAGGGAGAGGCTTTACATTCCTGGTTATACTTACTAGAATACTTCTGATTGCAAGTGACAGAAACCAAATCAAACAAATTTGGACAATAAATTCAGCAATTTACTGGTTCACAAAACAGGGAGATAGTTAAACCTCTCTTCTTCTCTCCCTGTCTCTACTCCATATGTTGGATTCCTTGTTAATTGCTTCCTCTTTCCTTATGCTGACAAAATAGCCAGCATTAGACAGTGGAGACAGCCTTAAGCACTGAAACTTAACACCCTGATGGGGTGATTTATTTCTAGAATAATTTGCTGTGCTAGCATCTTTTCATGTGTGTGTTGGCCATCTGTATTTCTTCTTTGTAGAAATGTCTGTTTAGGTCTTTTGCCCATTTTTTGATTGGGTTGTTTGTTTTGTTGTTGAGTTGTAAAAGCTGTTTATGTATTTTGGAAATTAATCACTGTTGGTTGCATTGTTTGCAAATATTTTCTCCCATTGCATAGGTTGTCTTTTCATGTTTTTTATTATTTCCTTGGCCTAGTACGTTTGACTAGGCCCCATTTATTTATTTCCATTTTTATATCTGTTGCCTTGAGTGACTGACCTAAGAAAAGATTGGTACAATTTATGCCAGAGAATGTTTTGCCTGTGTTCTTTGCTAGGAATTTTATGGTGTCATATTTAAGTGTTTAAGCCATTTTGAGTTTATTTTTGTTCCTAGTGTGAGGGTGTGTTCTAACTTCATTGATTTACATGCAATTGTCCAACTTTCCCAGCACCACTTGGTGAAGAGGCTGCCTTTTATTCCCCATATTCTATTCTTGCCTCCTCTGTTGAAGATTAGTTGACTGCAATGTGTAGGTTTATTTCTGGGCTCTCTATTCTGTTCCATTGATCTGTATGTCTATTTTTGTGCCAGTACTACCCTGTTTTGATTACTGTAGCTGTGTAGTAGTATCTAAAGTCTGAAAGGGTTATACCTCCCGTTTTGTTCTGTTTCCTCAGGATTGCATTGGCAATTCTGAGTCTTTTGTGGTTCATATAAATTTGAGGATTATTTGTTCTAGTTCTGTGGAAAAGGTTATGGGTAATTTGATAGGGATCACATCAAATCTATAGATTTCTTTGGATAATATGGTCATTTTAACAATATTCTTCCATTCCAAGAGCATGGGATATCCTTGAAAGGAATTGAGAAACAGAAATTTGTCTGCACAGAGGCGGCATCATTTTTGGCCTTGACTTAGAACTTGACATCTCTACCCACATGTCCCAATGCTAGGAAATATTCTCTGGCAACACTTTCTGGTACTTTGGCAATAAGGGCCAACCATGACAATGAATGAAGAACTATAGAATTAAAATAACAACAGCTACATTGCAATAATTGTGGACTTTTGTAAAAAGCTGGCATGAGGCAGCAACTCAGTCATGGGGAAGCCCATGGAAAAATGACTTTTCTTTATTACATATGACAAGTCATGAAAAATACTTCAGTCTATGGAATTTCTGCAGCAGCTTGTATTTTCAGGCTATATGTTTAGCCAAGCTTAATTTGCATGGAAATTGGTTGAAGGTAGACATTAATTTTCTCTCTAATGAGATGACTTCTGAAATTTAATGTACAAGTTCTTGATTGAAAGATCATTCCAAGGCATTTTAGGTAACTGAGTTAAAGGAAATAGTTAGGAAGGGCCACTTCGCTTGTTCTGGGGACTGTCACGTCTGGGAGTTGACAGGAAGGGCAGCCAGGTCGTCAAGCTGATTTGCCTGCTGGGAGGCTTTTACATATGTGTGTCCCAAATGGGCTTAGCTGAAGGGTGCTAGGGAAAAGGCATTGGGTAGGACTGGATTGGATGGCAAAATAGATTTGACGACAAATTTCATCTCCTTTCATTTCTAATAATGGAGTTTTGAAAAATTGGTGTGGGACCATAACTAATTGTAGTAGGCATTAATGATGTGTTCATGCATACTCAGTTGGTCGGTTGTGTCCAGCTCTTTGCAACAGTGTTGCCTGTAGCCCAGGAGGTTCCTCTGTCCATGGAATTCTCCTGGCAAGAATATTGGGTTGGTTGCCATTCCCTTCTCCAGGGAATCTTCCCGACTCAGGAATTGAACTCAAGTCTCCTGCTGAGTGCAAACAATTGATGCTTTTGAACTGTGGTGTTGGAGAAGACTCTTGAGAGTCCCTTGGACTGCAAGGAGATCCAACCAGTCCATTCTAAAGGAGATCAACCCTGGGATTTCTTTGGAAGGAATGATGCTAAAGCTGAAACTCCTCATGTGAAGAGTTGACTCATTGGAAAAGACTCTGATGCTGGGAGGGATTGGTGGCAGGAGGAGAAGGGGACGACAGAGGATGAGATGGCTGGATGGCATCACGGACTCGATGGATGTGAGTCTGAGTGAACTCTGGGAGATGGTGATGGACAGGGAGGCCTGGCGTGCTGCAATTCATGGGATTGCAAAGAGTCAGACACGACTGAGCGACTGAACTGAGCTGAACCCCTGTGTCTGGCAGGTGGGTTCTTTCCCACTGAGCCACCTGACTGATAAGACATTATGTAGTGGTATAATTATAATTTTATTTTCCCCACTTCTTACTTAAAAATCCTTTTGATGAATTTATTTTAAGGAAAACTTCAGGTGGTTACTTACATATTTATTTATTTTTGGCCGTGCTGGGTCCTTGTTGCTGTCGTGGGCTCTCTCTAGTTGTGGCGAGTGGGGGCTCTCTTAGTTGTGGTGCATGGGCTTCTCATTNAACATAAGATGTACACACAACCATGATTCTCTAAATATACAGAACAAAACTCCCTGCACTGGTTACTTCCTACAGCAGGTGCTTAAGTGCTGTGTGAGATATGACACATGAAGATGTAAATAATAATGGAATTATAATCTTGTAGGGTACTGTCTTGTTTATAGTTCAGGGCTTCAAGGGGAGGAAATAGTCACTGTGTTGCAGGAAATGTTCCTGGAGAAAGGGAGGACTCCGGCCATGGGAAAAGGCATTTTGGACTGAATTGCAAGATTAAGATCAGATAGATGTCTCACCCCAGGACAGGTTTTCTGCTGGTAGTTGATTCAATTAAGGTTCAGTTGTGTCTTCTGAACAAAGTATGTTTATGGAGTAGACAGAATTCTAAGATGGTCCTCTCAAGATTCCTGTCCTCTTCTTATTTAGCCAAACACAAATTTAGGTACTGCTGTGAAAGGATTTTGCAGATGGAACAGAAGTCCTCAGTCAGTTGAGCTTGTAATGTGGAGATGACTGTGTGGACCTAATCTAATCACATATCCTTTAAAAGCAGAGAGTTTTCTTGGCTGGTGTGAGAATAAGTCAGAGAGACAGGTTTCTGCCAGCCTGAAGAAAGAAAGCAAACATGTGACCTGTGTTGTGAGGGGGCAAGTAGCTTCTAAAAGCTGAAAATGAGCCTGACTAATGGGCAGCAAGACAACAAAGACCTCTGTCCTTCACTTGCAAGGAAATGAATATTTAGAAGAGAACCTCAAGCCTCAGATGAGGATGTGCAGCTTGATTTCAGCCTGTGTGACCTGAGCAGAGGACCCAGCTAACTTATACTTGGGCTCCTGACCCAAGGCAATTGGGAGATAATCAATTTATGTAGTTTCAAGTTGCTGAATTTGTGCTAATTTGTTTAGGTAGCACTAGAAAACTAAAATGGCCTATTACCCATTCTGTCTTGTCAAGATGAAAATTGACAAGACATGACGCATGTGAAAGCACATTGTAAAGTGCGAAGACCAGTGCACATGTCAAAGTTCAAAATGGACCCTATGAATTCCTACCTCCAAACCTGCTTCTCCCCAAGCCTTCCCTATTCAGCAATTGCTACCATCATTCAGCTAAGACAAGCTTAAAATCTAGGAGTTACCTTCTTTCCTTCTTTCTTTATTTTTCTGTATCCTCATCATCTAATCTACCACCAAGTGTTGGTGTTTCTAGCATAGTGCCTGGCACATAGAAAGTCCTCTAAAATGTTTGCTGAGTAAGTGAATGATAATTATGCCCTTAATTAAGTCACTTAGAAAATTGCATCCATGAGTTACTTCCTCTTTGGGCTGTCTGTCATTGTGCATGGTGGAAGATGAGAATTTTTTTTTTCATAAGTACTTACTCCCTTCCCCACTCCCCACTTCAGTGGAAGAAGTCTCTTTTCTGCCTTAATCATGTTAAGCTTAGCCATGGATCAGCTCTGACCCATGGAGAAGATGGAAATGACAATCAACAGTTTTGAACTAAGTTCTTAGGAGGGATCAGTCTTTCTACTTGCCCACTGTGGGAGTTTCTGAGCTTCATATTAATAGAACACATGCTGAGTATTTTCTCCCCTTCAACTTGAACCTCAGGATGAGACACACAGACCAGCCTCCCTAGTTGCCTTGGGTCAGGAGCCCAAGTACAGGTCAACGTCTGCACCTTTCACAGGCTGAGGCAGAGCTGTCCCAGCCACCTGCAGACCTGTGTAAATAATTGTTTAAGCCACTGAGTTTGGGATTTGTTTGTTATGCAGTATTAGAAGAGCAGTAGTTGACTATTACATTTTCCCAAGGCTGTAATGCTTCTCCAATCTAAGAAATAAGGTGCCCCAGTTCAGCGATTTAATGAGGTTATTTAAAAACTGATTTCTGTCAGTTAATTATACTGAACACTCACTCATTTTGAGGCTGAAGAGACATAAAACCAGAAGGAATATTAGAAATCATTCAGTTTGCAACTGTCATTTTTTCAGATAAGGAAACTGATGCCCAGGCATGCCCCAGCCAGTATCATTAATTTGCTTTAGAGAGGATTGACGTCCAGAGCTCCTGAAGCAGTGCCTCGAAGGCCCTAGTGGGAGAATTTGATGATAAGGAGGCTGAATTGCATGTGGAAATCAGCTCATTTTGTAACTTTCTTTGAAATATGCACAGAGCAAGAAGCCCAATAAAAGGCAACAATAGGAAAAGCAGGGCATATTTTTAAATATTCTTTGGGAGGAAACTACCGTGTGTACTTACTAGCTGTGGTCATTCTGAGACATAATTTTAGGTAATTGATATGCTAATTCTACACAGCCTTATGTTTTGATCTCAGCTGACCCACTGGATCTAAATCTTGATTCGATTAAAAGAATAGGTGACATGGAATTGGCCTTCATTGGTAGCTCAGATGACAAAGAATCTGCCTGCAATGCGGGAGACCCGGGTTTGATCCCTGGGTCAGGAAGATCCTCTGGAGAAGGGAATAGCTACCTACTACTGCCTGTTTTACAAATACAACTGTACTTACCTTTGGGAAAAAAATGACATATGGCATTTTTAAGGGGATTAGATAAGGATTGTTGTATTTGCTGGATTTTTTAATTTGGAAGAGGCCACAATCTTCAGAATTTCCTTTAGATTATAAAAATTGTACTTCATAATTTGTATACTATAATATCAAGATGTTATAGAGTTGTAACTTCCAGAGACTCCTGTATTATTAGTTCAGCACTTCACTCCTTGCTGTTTTCACCTGGTAGGCATCTTGGCCAATTATCACATTTAATTGCCTTGGCAATTCTATAACTGTAGTAATTCAAATCCAGGTGTACTATATTGCAATAATTAAATGTATTTGATTTCTTTTTTAAAGAATGAATTTCAAGATTTGTATGGAAATACAAAAAACCTCGAATAGCCAAAGCAATCTTGAGAAAGAAGAATGGNCAGCTCCTAGGCTCTAGAGCACAGGCTCAGTAGTTGTGGTGCACGGGCTTAGTTGCTCCAGGGCATGTGGGGGTCTCCCTGGACCAGGGATCAAACCCTTGTCCCCTGCATTGGCAGGTAGAGTCTTATCCACTGGGCCACCAGGGAAAGTCCCTCACTTGGCTATTTTCAAGTTATCAGACTTTTAAAAATACGTTCTGCCTGCCTAGAAAAGTGGTCTTTTAATAACATATGGTTTAAGTTCTTTGACTCTTTTTAATTAATGTACATGTCTCTAAAGTGATTGTGTATCCATCAGGTTTGAAAAAACACAACGTTGTTGAGCATGTATTCTGTATGGGTGGTCTGTGGGGTGTTGTGGGCGGTAAGGAGGGAAGAGAGAAGGGGACACAGAGGAAATAAAGCATTTCACATTCTCAAGAACCCAGACAGATAAATAGTGTGAGATTCTGTGAACCTGTGAACTGCAGCACACCAGCCTCCTCTGTCCTCTAATATCTCTCGGAGTTTGCTCAAACTCATGTCCATTGAGTCAGTAAGCTATCTAACCATCTTATTCTCTGCCGCCCCCTTCTTCTTTTGCCTTCAATCTTTCCCAGCCTTAGGCTGTTTTCCAGTGAGTTGGGTCTTCGCATCAGGTGGCCAAAGTATTAGAACTTCAGCAACAGTCTTTCCAATGAATGTTCAGCATTGATTTCCTTTAGGACAGAGAGAAGTACAGATATATAAATAATATAAATGATTAATTGATAATGGCAGAATAAAATACACGTTAAAGAGTGCCAGCTAAAGCTCTGTGTGTGGGGGTTTATGTAGGAATACAGTGTTAAAAACTGCCTTAGGTCATGAATCTCAGATGCAGACCCTGAGAGGAGGCTTTGCATGCCAGTGATTTATTAAGGAGACATTGCCATGATAGAGTGGTGGAAGAAGTAGGGAAGCTGGGGGAAGGCTCTAATACTGGGAGTGGAAGGACAGAAAGAGAAAAGAGAGGAAGCCAAGTTCCATTTTAGGCCACATTTCATGGAGTGTAGCTTTAATGTATTTTCATGAGGGAACTCTGGAGTGTAAGTTACACGTCAGTCATCCCCACCTGATGTGTTTCATACTTCCATATCCACAGTGAGTACCAAGCAGTGTCAGTAGCCTCAGGGAAGTCTCCTTCCAGAAGAAGAGCTGCAGGTATTGGCCTGGCTGTTGAAAGCCCACCGAAGTTGAGACAGGGACACACACAAACCCATAGAAAGGGATCATTATGCCTTCTATAGCAAGTGTGGCCTGTTTTGCCTGATAGTAAACTATACATCATCTCCGATCAGAAGACTTATGATATGATGATACTATTTCTACTTAATCCTGATAAGGGGTGATACATTCATATTGTTGCACCCTTCTCAGTTCAGTTCAGTTGCTCAGTTGGGTCTGACTCTTTGAGACCCCATGGACTGCAGCACGCCAGGCTTCCCTGTCCATCACTAACTCCCAGTGCTTTCTCAAACTCATGTCCATCGAGTTGGTGATGCCATCCAACTATCTCTTTCTCTGCACCCTTCTGTAGGCAGTTGAAATATATAACGCTTTGGAGTAGATATTTAAAATGACTTCCTGTTGAATCAATGAGGGAATGAATTAATTAGTGGACAAGAAGCAAATAAAATCCAATTTTCAAAAGGTAAAATTTTCCTTGGAAACCCTGTACATGAAATAAGAGACTATAGTTCAAGACTTAAGGAGTGCAATCTTAATTTTTTCCCCTTAATAAATTCCTCATGAAAAATACATCTCGTAACCCTATCATTTTCAAAACTGGATGCTTTCTAGTGGTTTTATTTCCTGCCTGAATGGAACCTCACCAGGCACTTGGCAAATCTCCCTGAGGAGAATGGTTCTTTCTTTTAATGATTGGTTCATTATATGCATATTTTTGGAGGGCCTGGGAGCCTTAGGAGTTCAAGGACATCTGCTCCCTTCCCTGAAGGAACACACAGACTAGCAGGAGCTACAGCCTCACTGCAGGTGAATTATAATCACAGGCCACACGTAGGAGGGTCTCTTTATTTAAGGGGAGATGGGGAGATGCTACACAGAAAATGTGTGTTGGTGTTTGTATGCTAAGTTTGCATATGCCACGTGAAGAGGGAGGGGATGGGGATTCTAGTCAGGCTTATTGCCCACATGAAGGCAAGAATAACAATGTTGTTCTGTCTAGTCGCTCAGTTGTGTCTGACTCTTTGCGATCCCATGGACTGTAGCCCTCCAGGCTCCTCTGTCCATGGGATTCTCCAGGCAAGAATACTGGAGTGGGTTGCCACTTCCTTCTCCAGGGGATCTTCCTGACCTCAGGATCAAACCCCCATCTCCTGCATTGGCAGGTGGATTCTTTACCACTGAGCCACTCAGGAAGCNCCATGGGATTCTCCAGGCAAGAATACTGGAGTGGGTTGCCACTTCCTTCTCCAGGGGATCTTCCTGACCTCAGGATCAAACCCCCATCTCCTGCATTGGCAGGTGGATTCTTTACCACTGAGCCACTCAGGAAGCCCCAGGAATAATTGTAATATCTAGCTAATATTTATTGAGGGCTGCTTCTGTGTGCAACACTGTTGTTGTTGTTCAGTCACTAAGTCATGTCGGACTCTTTGCGACCCCATGGACTGAAGCACACCAGGCCTCCCTGTCTGTCAGTATCTCCTGGAGTTTGCTCAAGTTCATGTCCATTGAGTACCAGGTCCAATTTACCTTGATTCATGGATATAACTTTCCAGATTCCTATGAAACATTGTTCTTCACAGCATTGGACTGTACTTTCACTACCAGACACACCCACAACTGAGCGTCATTTCCCCTTTTGCTCAGGCACTTCATTCTTTCTGGAGCTATTATTAATCTCCCTCTGCTCTTCTCCAGTAGCATAGTGGACACCTTCCGACCTGGAGGGGCTCCTCTTCCAGTGTCATATCTTTTTGCCTTTTTGTACTGTTCATGGGGTTCTCGCGGCAAGAATACTGGAGTAGTTTGCCACTTTCTTCTCCAGTGGACCACATTTTGTCAGAATTCTTCCCTACAACCCCTCCTGTGAATCAACATAGTGAAAGACGTTGGGGTCCAGCAGGAGTGTAACTGAGGAGGTAGAATCTGATTGTGAAAACTCTTGTGTGATGAAGTTCATGAATGTCAGAATAATTAAGTCGTGAACTGATTTCTGGGTGTCCCCAAACAAATCCGTGCACAGGGATGTGTGTGAAGCCCAACAAATGGAAACATTGGAGTTTGGAGCAGAGGAAGGTTTATTGCAGGGCCATTCAAAGAGACTGGTGACTTGTGCTCAAAAACCTTGAACTCCCTGATAGTTTGTAGAAGATTTTATAGGCAAATTTTGGGGTGAGGGCTGCAGGTATGACTTTCTTCTGGTTGGTGGTGAGGTAACAGGCAATGCTCCAGGAATCTTGTGCTCAGCCTGAGGATATTATAGCTTCCTCCACCTGGGTGGGGGTCTTAGTTTGGGCAGAACTCAAAGATATTGTTACCTATCTTCTTTGAGCAGGAACCAGGACCCTGCTTCAATCGTTTCACTATTGTCTTTTGATTGTTCTTCCTTTGTCTCTGCATTTCCTTACTTCCATGATTAGCAACTGTTTGAATTTGCCTTTTGGAACTCGGCAAAGGTCTAGGAGGCTGATGACATTTTCCTTGAATCTAGAAACAGGGACAAGACAATCATTTGTACTTGGTGAGGGCTCCACCGGGTCCTGCTTGGTTTCACTGGCTTACTAAAGAAGTTTGAACAAGGAACAGAATATCTTTTACTCTGGGAGGTCATTATAATCATGCGTGTATCCATGGATACAAAAGACTATCCACATGCAGGACCTTAACATCAGAAAATATTAAACATAAATTCTAGGGATTACCTGTCTCAAACATAGCCTAACTGAAACAGGAGGGAAGGGAACAGGGCACAACCTTTGAAAGAAAGACATAGACCAAGGGCACACATAAACTGATTAGAACAAAATGGGTCCAAGATAGCAGACTAGTCAACTTGACTAGACCTTTATCCTCAGTATACGCTCATTGAAACACATCAGCAAGCTAAATGGCATACCCAGAGGTACCATGACAGCTCCAAGGTTGACCATCAAAGACCAAAAGGTGGGCTGTGGTCCAACCCCTGGAAGTCCCCACCCCTTCCCCAAAATAGGTGGAATAAACCTCCCACTCAGTCAGTTCAGTCCAGTCGCTCAGTCATGTCCAGCTCTTTGCGGCCCCATGGACTGCAGCATGCCAGGCCTCCCTGTCCATCACCAACTCCTGAAGCTTACTCAAACTCATGTCCATTGAGTTGATGATGCCATAGCAAACCATCTCATCCTCTGTCATCCCCTTCTCCTCCTGCCTTCAGTCTTTCCCAGCATCAGGGTCTTTTCAAATGAGTCAGTTCGCATCAGGTGGCCAAAAGTATTGGAGTTTCAGCTTCAGCATGAGTCCTCCCAATGAATATTCAGGAATGATTNTCTGTCATCCCCTTCTCCTCCTGCCTTCAGTCTTTCCCAGCATCAGGGTCTTTTCAAATGAGTCAGTTCGCATCAGGTGGCCAAAAGTATTGGAGTTTCAGCTTCAGCATGAGTCCTCCCAATGAATATTCAGGAATGATTTCCTTTAGGATGATTTGGTTGGATCTCCTTGGTGTCCAAGGGACTCTCAAGAGTCTTCTCCAACACCACAGTTGCTACTCATTAGCTTATGAAATTACCCAGCCCATAAAAGCTAACCACATCACATTTTGAGGCTACACTCACCCTCTGTGAAGGCCCGCACTCTGTGAGGTGTTTTTCTCAGAATATATCCACTTCTCACCCATCACTTTGTTTCTCACTGAATCCTTTCTGAGATGAGACATCAAAAACCTGAGCTTATTATGTTCTGAAAGTAAAGGAGGAAACAGAACAGGCTCTATCTTGAAAGCAGGACTCCAGCTCAGGCTGCACTGAGCTATATGCCCAGTACCTATGGAAACGACATACCAACTATAAAACCAGGGCCCTGGAAGGAAGAGCCCCAGGGCTCATTCTTAGACTCTCTACCGCCTAAAAGCATACCCTAATTATCTGTGTAACTGAATAGAATCATACATTCTATTATGCTTATTTGGCTGTGACCACAGGCCTATTGATAATTGTCCACTGTTAACTACCTAGGCTTAAGGTATATGAATCATGGGTTAACTTTTATTGTATCTTTCTTTTCCTTTGTTCAGACTAGTTTCAGGGAATTTGGGGAGGTGGGTTTGGACACATACCCTTAGGGTATATAAGGTTTTCACAAAATCTGGTTGGGGTCCTTGGCTAAGAGGAGACTCTGCCTTGGGCCCGCCGGTGTAATAAACTGCTCTCCACTATCTGCATTGCCCTTCTGAGTGAGTTTGTTTTCCCGGAATGCGTGGCTACAACAAAACCAGGTCTGTGATCTCAGTTGGAAGACTGAATTTGGGCTGGGTTCAAGTCACAGCCATGTGGGTTAAGTCTCAAACTGAGTTTTGGCTGAGTGTGAGTTCTGACACATGGGTTCAAGTCCCAATCTGATGTATATAGTTTCAAAACTACTGACTAGAACATGGGTCACACTCGTAACCTTAATCTTATCTCAGTCACTTGTTTGAGGACTCTAGAACAGCCCTTTCAACATTTAACATAGCTATGAATAGTCTAAGGATCATATCTAAATACAGATTCTGATTTAGTAGGTTTGGGGTGGAGCCAAAGATTCTATACTTCTAATAAATTCTTAAGTAATGCCAGTGCTTCTGGTCCTTGTACCACACTTCGAGTAACAAGACTAGTTCACTGCTTCTCAGCAATGACTGTACACTGCAATCACTTGGGAAATTCTTGAAACTGCTAGTACTGGATTCCACCCACATCAATTCTGATTTAATGTATCAGGGATGCAGCCTGAGCATTAGAAGCTTTTAGAATTCCCAAGGTGATTCCAATAAACAGCACAAACTGAGCCATCCCAGTTAGATAGAAATGCACTCACAAATGACCAGGGGTTATTTGTGACATGTAGGCAAAGTACCATTTAGAGGAAGAAAAAAAAACGTTGAAGAGATGATTTTGGAAAGTGGAAGAACTATTGTTTCTGGTTGGAATAGAACACTTAATATTGTGTTCAAATGAACAAAAATTGCCAAGACATGCAAATGAACTTTCATACTGCAGTAGTCAACCATTTGTATTAATAATTTAGCATTTAGGATCAAAAGTGTATCCCTTAAACACTTACCTACATTATAATACTGAATTCTCAGTAAAAAAAATTCTATTTAGAAAAGAAATATGTGCTCATGGTAGGAATTAAACCCAACACCTAAGGAGATATAACATTTTCATATATTCCCTCCATAATTTTATGCATTTACACAGGTGTCTTAACTTTTTAACTGTGGAAGTGCTGTATTTTCTATTAAAAGTACCGTAAAATATAGTTTTTTTTTTTTAAATAGTGGCCCCTTAAAAAATCTTTATTATAGTATCGTTGGTTTATAATGTTGTATTAGTTTCAAGTGCACAGCAAAGTGAACCAGTTATGCACATACACATAGCCACTCTTTCTTAGATTCTTTTCCCATATAGGTCGTTACAGAGTATTGAATAGAGTTATCTGTGCTATATAGTAGGTCCTTATTAGATATCTATAATGGCTACATTCATAGATTTTTGTTTAGTATTCAATTACTTTTTATAAATCAGCATGGGGCATAATATCCTTACCCTTCTTTGACAGAGTGGTTCATCATAGTGTATGTCACGGCAGAACTTAAATGTTGTTTAGTTCTTCAGTCGTATCTGACTGTTTGTGACCCCCTGGACTGTAGCCCACCAGGCTCCTCTGTCCATGGGATTTCCTAGGCAAGAATACTGGAGTGGGTTGCCATTTCCTTCTCCAGAGGATCTTCCTGAATCAGGGATGGAACCCGACTCTCCTGTTTTGGCAGGCAAATTCTTTACCACTGACCTACCTGCAAAGCCCTGAACTTAAATAATTAAATTAAATAATTAAATAACTTTTACTTGACTGACACACACTCTCTCATTTTTATTTTTTCATACTCTCTCATTTCTAAAAGCAAAGACCTATCGTGAAGTCTGATATTAAAATTATGTAACTATAAATGACAACACAACTAAATTATGTTACAGAGATATTTCTGTTAACAAGTTGGATTCTACCTTCCCTTTGAACAAATGGGGCTTAGCTTAAAAGCATACAGCAGTTTCTTATCTTGCTTGGTTATTCATACCTCTAGTTGCTAATTTGGATGTTGGGACTTCTGCCAAAGAGATGTATACAAGTTGCTCAAGACCTGACATACTTAAAATAGCTCAAGCCAACCAATGGAAACAGCCTTTGGCAGAGAAGGTGCAATCAGCTTTGCTCTGAGTTGTCTGAAGGAGGAATAGTCATCTTTCTTATTATAGCAAGGATTGAACAGTAACTCTCATTATTCAGTTTCTCGGAGTGCTAGTGATGACTTTTTACAATTTACTCAGGGGCTTCCCAGATGGCACTAGTGGTAAAGAACACATCTGCCAATGCAGGAGACGTAAGAGACACGGGTTCAATCTCTAGATCAGGAAGGTTCCCTGGAGGAGGGCCCGGCAACCCGTTCCAATATGCTTGCCTAAAGAATCCCATGGACAGAGGAGTCTGGCAGGCTACATTCCATAGGGTTGCAAAGAATCAGACACCACTGAAGTGACTTAGCACTCACACATGCAGCTAGCACTTAGTGGCTTTATTACTGAATTAAATGGCACCCCACTCCAGTAGTCTTGTATGGAAAAATCCCATGGATGGAGGAGCCTGGTAGGCTGCAGTCCAGGGGGTCACTGAGAGTTGGACGCGACTCAGTGACTTCACTTTCACTTTTCACTTTCATGCATTGGAGAAGGAAATGGCAACCCACTCCAGTGTTCTTGCTTGGAGAATCCCAGGGACGACAGAGCCTGGTGGGCTGCCATCTGTGGGGTTGCAGAGAGTCGGACATGACTGAAGCAACTTAGCAAAGTTCCCTGAATACTTCATGTACATAAAGTAATCAGTGGTGAGACTTTGAAAATGATATATAATCATTCTTATTATTTTTTAATTGGATGATATTAAAACTGTATCCTTATTGGACACTATGTATCCTCCCACTCTGGGAGGTTACCACAATCCTAAATTTGCTATTTTTATTCATATCTTTATAGTTTATGCCCTAATATATATATATATATGTATATATAAAATCTATATATGCATATATTGTTCAGTTGCTAAGTCGCTTCTGACTCTCTGCAGTCCGATGGACTGCAGCATGCCAGGCTTCCCTGTCCTTCACTGTCTCCCAGAGTTTGCTCAGATTCATGTCCATTGAGTCAGTGATGCTATATAGCATCACCTTCTTGTCCTGCCCTCAATTTTTCCCAGTATCAGGGCCTTTTCCGGTGAGTCAGTTCTTCGCACCAGCTGGCCAAAGTACTGGAACTTCAACTCCAGCACAGTCCTTCCAATGAATATTCAGGACTGATTTCCTTTAGGAGTGGTTTGATCTCCTTGCAGTCCAAGGGACTCTTAAGAGTCTTCTCCAGCACTACTGTTCGAAATTCTTTGCTGCTCAGCCTTCTTATGGTCCAACTCTAATATCCATACATGAGTACTAGAAAAATCATAGCTTTGGCTATATAGATCTTTGTCAGCAAAGTGATGTCTCTGCTTTTTAATGTATGTTTGTGTATATATGTGTGTGTGTGTGTGTGTGTGTGTGTGTGTGTGTATAATATGTATATATACATGTTGATAAGCTATAGACAAATGGTATATTATGCATAACTTTTTACCTTTTTTGATCAGCATAGGGTTTTGAGGTCTATCTCTATTGATGCATGTAGTTCTAGTTCATTAATTTTCTTCATTGTATGGTATTTCATTATACGACTGTAGTATGCCATCTTATACTTAACCATTTTACACTGATGGATATTAGAGCTGTTTTACTCTTTTTCCTACCAAAATGATGGTGTAGACGTCTAATCATTTTTATGTATGAGAGTTTCTTTAGGGAGTATACCTAGGATCTGAATTACTGGGTCATAAAATATACATGTCTAGGTAATATACATATACATTTTACTAGGTAATGCCAAATTTTAAAAAATGATTGAGGCAACTTATCCTTACAAGCAGTAACTGAGAGGTTGCAATGATTTACACTTCATCAACCCATGATATTATAAAAACTTTTAAATTTTTGTCAATATAATTAATATGAATAGTATCTCATGATTGCTTTAATATTCATCTGCCACTTTGCATCATTGCTCTGTTCATTGGTCAGTGAGTCTTTCTGGCCTGTGAATTGATTGTTCATATCTTCTGCCCACTTTTGCTTGGGTTGTCTTTCTTATATTTATAGTAGCTTTTCTTCTATTCTTATTAATTCTATCAGTTGTATGTGTTCTAAAATTTTCATAATCTGTGTCTTGTCATTGTTTTGTAGTATCTTTTGATGAATAGACCTTTTTTATATTAACATAAACTTTTCCAACTTCTCGATCTTTTCCAATATGGTTGATACTTTTAATGTCTGTTTAAGAACCCCTTCCCAGGGACTTCTGGCAGTCCAGTGGTTAAGACTGCACTCCAGAGGGTGCAAGTTTGATCCCTGGTTGGGGAACTAAGATCACATATGCCATGAGGCCAAAAAAGAAAGAACGAACCCCATCTCTACCTCAAATAAGGGTTTTCAAATGAGTCCATTCTTCCCAACCCTGATGTTGGGAAAGATTGAAGGCAGGAGGAGGAGGAGATGACAGAGGATGAGATGGTTAGATGGCATCACCAACTCAATGGACATGAGTTTGGGGAAACTCCGGGAGTTGGTGATGGACAGGGAGGCCTGGTGTGCTGCAGTTTATGGGGTCGCAAAGACTTGGACACGACTGAGCAACTGAACTGAACCTCAAATCATAGATGAAAATTTGTTTTATTAACTTCTAATTTCCTTCTCAAAATTTTAAAGTTTTAATTATCACAATCTATCCAAATTGTTTTTCGTGTATGCCATGAAATATAGATTCAATTTTTCATCTATTGTTAACTAATAATCCCACCCCACTTATTAAGCCATTTATCCTTTCTGAACTGCAATACCACTTCTATCACATGTAAGGTTTCTATATATACACAGATCTGTTTTGTGATCTGTCAGTCCATTTGTCTATCTCTGCATCAGTACTACTGTGTATTAGGTACTATAGCTTTCCAATGAATCTTGATATCTGACAAAGCAATGCCTTCTCTCTAGCTCTTTTCAAAGTAATTCCAGCTATTCTTGGTCCTTTGTTCTCCCATATTAATTTTAAAATCAGCTTCTAAAGTTCCAGGAAAATGTGATTTAAAATCTCATTGAAATTGCATAGAATGTATTGATTAATATGGGCAGTGGACATCTTTAAAATATTGAGTGTTCTTATCCATTGATAAGATTTATCTCTACATTTGTTTATACCTTTATCATCTTTGAATCATTTAAAATTTTTTGGCATAGAAGTTTTCCTGAACTTTTGTTAGATTTATCCATTCCTTATATATAAAGATATATTTTTATTGGTAATGTTGATCATCATCCATCTTGGAAATAACCTTTTCCAACTATTTATTGCTGGTGTATAAGACTGCACTTGATTTTTGGGTATTGCCTGTACATCCAGAAACATTGCTGAAGTCTTTTTTATTCATTCTAATAACATATCAAATTACCATTTTAAGGTGTGAATAAATTTTAATGATTTTTCTGAATACTAAGTAATTATGTGGTCATTCTTTAAAAAATCAGAAAGCCCCCAAAGAAAGTCCTTGTAAATGGTTTGTCTTTTTAAAATTTATTTCATGTTGGTTGTCGTCTTACCTTTCTTTCTTCCTTCCTTTAAAAAAAAACTTTCACTACAGAAAATTACTAACATATATAAAAGTAAACAGAAGAGTATAATGAACATTCATGTTTTAATCTTCCAGTATCCACAAGTACCAACTCATGGTTTATCTTTACAGTGCATTCCCTAACCCACTCTTTGCTCTGCTTCCCAGATTAACTTGAAACAAATCTCAAATATCATATAATTACATCTGTAAATATTTCAACATGTATCACTGAAATAGTGGTTCTCAGTTTGTTGTCCCTGTATCAGCAGATTCAGCATCATCTGGGAAACTCGTCTTAAATGCAAATTCTTCGGTTCAGTTCAGTCGCTCAGTTGTGTCCAACTCTTTGTGACCCTATGGACTGCAGCACTCCAGGCCTCCCTGTCCATCACCAACTCCNAAAAAAAAAACACACTGAATGCCACAAAATTTAAAGCAGCAGATGGCTTAATGGTTTTGATTTTTGAGAAGTTTAAAACAAAAATCATTTAAAGTAAATTAAAAAAAAAAAAAAGAGGACGTATCTACATTACTTTTGCCAAGCTAAATCCTACCTCAAATAATGGCAGAAAACATTTAAATACCAGAGTTGCTATAATAATCCTTGTTTGAATCATGGTTTCCGTGAACTGGGTTAAGCCTTTAGACAGAAACTAATTGCTACAAACACTAATTTTCAAGTCCCTTTTGTTTCCCTTTGCAGGCACCTCTGGACGCAGAAGGTACCCAATTAGCAGAATTCATGGTCCTGATTGTGTATTGTGGGGCTAGTGTGTGAGCTGTATAAACACTGTTGATTACCATTCCTCTGTAATGGCTGATTTTTTGATTGCTTAATAAGGCCATCTATTCTGCATCAGGGCCTGGCAAAGCAGTTGGTAAAATCAGTTAGGTCACTTTTTTTCTGGTCCGAGTAGCAGGAGGAGTCTGTGATGGTAGCAGTTGACTAAAAACATAATTACAGGCTATTTAATCGCATCTGTTTCCCCACTTAACATTGTTTGTTCAAGTTAGACATAGTTAAGTAAATCAAAAGGACAATAACTGCAAAGACACGAAAAAATTACTATTACATGGTTAAAACTCTACGGTTTGGTGTAATTACAGAAAACATAGTTTGCAGTGATTTTTTTTAAGGTACTAATTTTTATTAGCTTCTATACACACATTTTGCTTATTTGATTGTTGCTAGTTTTTTAGGATCTTTTTTTTTAAGATTCCATGTTTATGTAAATAACTATTTGTCTGGCTGGACTGATTTCATGTGAAGGGTCCTACAGGGATGATATTGTTTATTATGATGATTTTATGTGCTCATCCAGTGTTATAATTAGCAGTCAAGTAACTCCTATCCTGTTTTGTGATTAATAACTAATCCCATAAACATACCTTTTACTACATAGGATTGTCTAATGGATGAGTCCAAGTGAGTGTCGTACCCAAGGGCACTGCCATTCACTCTGAGCTGCCCCTTTCCTCCCTCTGAGTACCATACCTGTAATTTATCAATAATGCAAAACTGCTCTACAATCAAAGGGACGAAACTGAAAGGCACCCAGACGGCAGGAGCTGCCAACAGGCATCGAGCCCATGTTCCGATGCCACTGAGCAAACCACTGAATCCAGCAAGGGTGAATCAATATCAGGTCAGATGAAATGAGAAGCAGCTGTTCTCAGAAGTGTACACTGTGCGCAGTGCTACTCTGAGCATGCTTGTAAGACGACTTGCAGCCACACAAGGCAGGTACTTTATTAAGCAGGCCACTGGCTATGTTTTAGAATAACTGTCTTTTGTGAGTGGACACAACAGAAAAAGCTGCCTTTTGCAGCCACCCACCAAGACTGCTACAATCTGATGCTTAACAGAGCCACCCTCAACTCCCAGGTTATCTGAAAAGGATACAACAGAACAGCTCTCTGCAGGGCCCTTGGGAAAGGAGGGTCATCTCCCTCCAAGTACAATTGTCTTTTTAAAAGATGTTTCTCAGGTCAAGGATATCACAGTTGCAATACTGATTTTAAATGAAGCAAGTGTACTAAGACATTATTAATATGAGTTCTTGATCTATACCACCAGCTGGACTAACCTAAATATATCCAACACGGCAAATACACAACTTAAACTGATTTTAGGATTGTGCATAGTTTTAAGGTTTCTAATGATCTTTTAATGTACTTAATTATATAAAAGTATCCT
>SJYV01008152.1:0-15254 GCA_006410875.1 Neotragus pygmaeus
TGGGGAAACAGTGGCAACAGTGACAGACTATTTTGGCGGGCTCCAAAATCACTGCAGATGGTAACTGCAGCCATGAAATTAAAAGATGCTTGCTCCCTGGAAGAAAAGTTATGACCAACTTAGACAGCATATTAAAAAGCAGAGACATTACTTTTCCAACAAAGGCTGTCTAGTCAAAGCTATGGTTTTTCCAGGAGTCATATACAGATGTGAGAGTTGGACTGTAAAGAAAGCTGAGCGCTGAAGAATTGATGCTTCTGAACTGTGGTGTTGGAGAAGACTCTTGAGAGTCCCTTGGACTGCAAGGAGATCCAACCAGTCCATTCTGAGGGAGATCAGTCTTGAATATTTGTTGGAAGGACTGGTGTTGAAGCTGAAAAACTCCCAATACTTTGACTACCTGATGCAAAGAGCCGACTCATTAGAAAAGACCCTGTTGTTGGGAAAGATTGAGGGCAGGAGGAGAAGGGGACAACAGAGGATGAGATGGTTGGATGGTATCACCAACTCAATGGACATGAGTTTGAGTGAACTCCGGGAGTTGGTAATGAACAGGGAGGCCTGGAGTGCTGCAGTCCATGGGGTCGCAAAGAGTGACTGACATGACTGAATGACTGAGCTGAACTGACCAAAAATGTCTGCTACAGGTAGACATGTGATACAGTCACTAAAAGGTACATGTAGCAAAATGTTTTCTGTTAGTTGAACATATGAAATTGCCAACACTTGACAATTTGTGACGGTCACAAACTGTAATTTCATATGCTTAAGCCTAACATTTAGACTGACTCAAGTTTAGAACAAAATCAAGCCCCAAATCTTATGAATGGAGCTCAGGTTGAGAAATACTTATGACAGCAATATTGAATAGATTTTTAAACCAAAGAATAATTTTAGAAGTCCTGCTTGCTGCCAAGGTTTTTTTCAAAAATCCCATCTTCATTCATTAGTATTAAGCAGACCTCTTGATGGGCTTCTCGGGCATCCCTAGTGGTAAAGAAACTTCCTGCTAATGCAGGAGATGCAGGTTTGATCCCTGAGTCAGAAAGATCTCCTGGAGGAGGAAATTGCAACCCACTCCAGTATTCTTGGCTGGGAAATCCCACGGACAGAGGAGCCTGATGAACTAGAGCCCACAGGGTCACAGAGAGTCAGACACGACTGAGCAACTTACCACGCAGGCACAGACCTCTTGACAGTCAGTTCAGTGTTGTTCTCCTTTAATATTCATTTCTGCCTGCATCGGGTCTTAGCTGTGGCGCACGAGATCATTGCTGTGGCAGCAAGCTGTTCTCTGGTGAGGCGCCTGGGCTCAGTAGTCATGGCATGTGGGCTTAGTTGCCCCTCAGCAAGCAGGATCTTAGTTCTCAGCCCAAGGATTGAACCTCACGGCCCTGGCACTGCAAGGCAGATTCTTAACCACAGGACCACCAGGGAAGTCCTATAACAGGTTTTTAAATGGCAAAGATGCAGATTTATTTGGGGGCCTGTTTGGATTCCTGGACACCGTGCATGCTGAACTTCACAACTTATATATATTTGCTGGATGGAAGACGGAGAGAAAGAGTGAGGTGCATTAGGAGAAAGGGTCTTGCCAGGTGATTCACTGGTGAAGAATCCACCTGCCAATGCAGGAAATGTGGGCTTGATCCTCGGGTTGAGAAATCCCCTGGAAAAGGGAATGGCAACCCACTCCAGTATTCTTACCTGGGAAATCCCACTGACAGAGGAGGCTGGCAGGCTACAGTCCATGGGGTTGCTAAAGTCGGACACGACCCAGTGAGTGTGCATGCGTGCAGACACACACGGGGAGAAAGAAAAGGAGAGGAGGGAAAATGAGTCACGACACCAGAAGAAGCTGAAGGGAAAGAGGCGGGGCAACATAATGTGAGGCACCTCTGTCAAAGCTGCAGAAGATTTCTGAGAGAAACCAAAGATCTGATAAGTGAGTAGATATACTACTACTAGGGGCTGAATAAGGTGATATGTTACAACATCAAAATCCCATTAAGTGTGTGTGTGTGTGGAACTTGAGAAGCTGCTCCTACCATTTCTACGGAAATTCAAAACCCTTAGACTATTCAAAGAAGTCTTGAAAAAAATAACAAAGGAACTTAGATTACCTGACTTTAAGGCTTACTGTAAAGCTGGAGTATTCAAGACAGTGCCATCTTGGTGAAAGGACAGACAGTGAATCACTTGGTCAGAGTGTCATCTACTGGTCCATCCAGCTGCCCGTCCATCTGTCTGTCCACCTACCCATCACCTAATTGATGCACTGAGTAGGGTATTGGACATACAAAGAGGAATCAGGCATGATCTAATTGTCAAAGAGTTCTGGTGCCTTCAACATGAACAGTATTAAACTGTGTCTAGGAAACCAAGCAGCGGTATAGGCTGGGAATGATGCAGGCATCTGTGGAAGAGTTCGCACAGGCAAGGTGACAGACCATCGAGATGGCCCGTGCTCGCGGAGCAGAGAGGAGTGTGGACAGCCACAAAGGGAGACGCGGTTAGGAAGGCGGGTGCAGCTCAGACACAGAAGGTTGCACGGATTCTCCGAGAAGCTCCATGCGACCAAGAACCCACGTTTTGTTTAGGTTGCTTGTTTGGGGTTTGTGAGCCAGGTGAGGTAATAGTTATTTTTGTACAAAGATGACTAGGTTTGGAATGGGGATCTAAGTAAGTAAGTGTCAGTCGCCTCATCATGCCTGACTCTTTGCGACCCCATGGACTGCAGCCCACCAGGCTCCTCTGTCCATGGGATTTTCCAGGCAAGGATATTGGAGTGGGTTGCCATTTCCTTCTCCAGGGGATCTTCCCAACCCAGAGATCAAAGCTGGGCCTCCTGCATTGGCAGGCGTATTCTTTACCGACTGAGATACAAGGGAAGCCGGAATGGGTATGACACACCAGCAAATTTGCTTGGAATGGTTCCAAGCAGGAGACCAATTATTGCATTTAATGTGTAAAAATATTCCCCAGATACTTGATAATCACTTAGAACTCAGGAAGAATTTTGATTTCCCTAAAATGTGTTAATGCACCTTGCCATAAGCAAATGGAGTATTGATGCTTGGTTATATTTTAAGCTATTCTGCCATTGTGCAGCCATCAGAAGGCATTTCTGAAGCCTATTCCCATTTGGGGGCTCATAACAAACCATTAATATGTTGGCATTTGGTGGTAGCCACTCCTTCCCCAAGCTCCAGGAAAAGTCCTGCAAACATCATGTGCTTTCTCTACTTTTGACGTTTAGAGACCAATCCCAGGGGCGTGAGATACAACACGAAGGCGTGAAACACTGTTGAAACTAAGCTCAAAACAAGGCCACTAACGTTTCTGAGGCCTCTCTGCACCCAGGTAGCTCTTTTGGTGTGAAAGCTCCCCTGAGTAAGGAGTGAGAGTGTAAAGCACGGCTTGGCTCTGTGAGTCCTCATATAGACACCAGGGCAAGGAGTCATAACCCAAGGGCCACCCCAGCCCTGCTGGGCTCCACCATCCCGGGCTGTGATGTGGAAAACAGAACACGCGCTATCCATGGCAGCCCCTCTTCAATTCCCTGTTACCTGCGCTCGCGGAAACGATAGTCACCTTTCACATTACATTGCAATGTGTACCTGTGTTCTATCCCAGCTAGACTGGGCAGCCCACAGTAAGAGAAGATGCTCATGATGAAAAGAGCATGTATGCTGAGGACAGTGTGAAGCCCGTCCTCACCCCTGCGAAGGGCATCTGATGCGCCTGCTGGTGCTGTGGTCCTTCTGCCGCTGCATCATCCCAATGTTCATGTTATTATCAGCCTCCTCTTTACTCTCTGCCCCTGTAGGGCCAGACTCATTCTCCCCTGCAGTTTCCCAACTCCAGTTCCACAAATGCTCACGCAACTCAGATATGACCGATCTTTCTGTTATCAGGGTTTGGTTACATAACAAATTCCCCCAAAGTTTAGTGACTTAAGAAGACAGCAGCATTCCCATTTGTCTACAGAGATGCAGTGTGGGGAGAGCTCAACACGGACAGGTCTTGACTGACCCACTCAGTGTCAGCAGAGGCAGCTTAGGCGGGGGCTGGAATCATCGGAAGTCTTACTCATACGTCTGGGAGTTGATGCCTTTTGTGACTTGAGATCTTAGCTTTGGTGCCCAGAATACCTACATGTAGCCTCTCCACGTGGCCTGGGCTTCCAAGCTGTGCAGTGGGGTTTCAAAGGCGGGTGCCCTCAGACAGAGACCCAGGCAAAAACACTCTAGCTCTTTGTGACTTAGCCTCAAAGTCCTGGAGCACCCCTTCCATGACATCTTCCTCATTAAGGCAGCCACCAAAACCTGCCTGATTCCTGGGAGAAGAGGAATAAACTCAACCTTTCAACTGAGAGTGGCAAGATTTTCAAAGAACAGAGTGAGTGAAGTCACTCAGTCATGTCCGACTCTTTGTGACCCCATGGACTGTAGCCTATCAGGCTCCTCTCTCCATGGGATATTCCAGGTAAGAGTGCTGGAGTGGATTGCCATTTCCTTCTCCAGGGGATCTTCCCAACCCAGGAATTGAACCCGGGTCTCCCGCATTGCAGGCAGACGCTTTACCATCTGAGCCACCACAGAACGGAGCAGATGGTTATTCTTGGAAAATCCCATCTTCCACATCAGCATATTGCATCTCTCTGAAGTTGATTCAGGCACTGGAATTGCAGTCCAACTAGACGGAATCCTAAGACTTTTCACAGGACCATTGTAATAAAGCAGTATTTATTCTAGACATGAGGAGAGGTTGGAAAGATATTGGAACTTCTGATAAACTGTGTGTGCCAAATCAAGCTAATCCAGAAGAAATAAGAAATATAGATATATAGTATACATATATGGTCTCTGCATCTATTTCTAAGTTTTTCAGTTTCACAAACCAACTCCTTTTATTGTCTCCATACAGATTGAAGATATTTACCTCCCATTTGCTTCTAAACCTTCTTGATTAATGAAACCGTTTACCAGGTGAGTGACTTCAAATGAGACATTTGCATTTTTACTACTTTCCAGCAAATGGGGTGTGCAAGTCTACACCACACAGACTTCTTTTGATGATATGAGGGGAGAACAAACATCACTTGTGTGAATTAGTCGTAGACAACGACCTCACTTGCAGATGCGTCTACAGGAACCACGGTACCTCTGTTCAATTCAAGGAACTTGGTCTGAAATATACCTAAACCCTAAATACGTTCTGTTTAAGATGGGAACGCTTCCACCCAACCATAAAACCTTAATTAATCAAGATATTAAAAAAGGGAGTCTTGACGTAAGGAAACTAGGTGTGTGTCCTCCGCTGCCGGGCCATCGGCTCCACGAGGACGTCACACTCGCCCTGTCCACTCCCACGACACACCTGAGGCAGTGCCGGCCACACTGCAGACTCTCCCACATCAGTAGAAGGGGCCAGTGATGGCTAAACTCCGAGTGAAAGCCTCTCTAAAACATTCATCTTGAAGAATAAAATCCGTAACAAACATCGAGGTGGACTTGGTTATTGGTTGAACATTAAACTCCCAATGGACTTGGAACTTCACACGTGTTCATCACTGTGCCCACTGTCTTGTCTACCTAGGGTCCTGTTAGAATTTCTACCGTTCACTTCTTGAATACTTATTGAATACCTGTCATGAGCCAGGCTCTGAAAAGGGCTCTGCCAGGGTAATCTCTTAAAATTAACCAGGTTGACTGAAGTTTCACAAACTTGTGCTTCTGCTGAATGCACCAAATCCATTATCTGGGTGTGTTATGACCTCACTTGCAGTCCAGGTCATCCACTGGAGCTTGGAGCAAGCACAAAAGTGTTCCAGAGGCCACAGTCCCACCCTGGCCTTCTTGGGGCCATTTCCATCCCAGAAGCATGTCTGTTTTCTCTTTCTATTTTTACAAGAATCTGAACAAACTTGACTATGGCTCCTATTTGGAAAATAGTGTTTAAAAACAAGTCCCCTTTAAAAGACAAAAAGAGAAACAAAAAATGTACAGCGCTGGTTAATTGAGACAGCTCCTGGTGCTGGCATGTCTACACCGTGCTTCTTCGGCACCTCTGGCTTCATTAAAGAGGCAAGTGACCAAAAGCTTGAGTGAAACATCCAATTGGAAAGACATGAGGAAAATCCGAGGCTATTACAGTCGCTCAGGAGCCCTGAAGTCTGGGGCCTCACCAATGGTGCACCGGTGCTAATCCTCACTTTCTATGTCCACTCTCAGGAATCCCCTGCACCACTTCTGCATCACTGCTGTGACAGATGACACCAGACTTAAAAGCACAGGTCATCCCACAGCTTCGTAGGTCAGAAGTCTCAGCAGCTTCATCTGGGTTCTCTGTTCAGGGTCTCGCCAGGTTGAAGAGAAGGTTCCATTGTCTGGGATCCTATACAGAGGATCTGAGGGAGAACCCACCTCCAGACTCATTCTGACTGCCAGCAAAACTTGGTTCCATGTGGCTGCATGACTGAGGTCCCCACTTCCTTGCTGGCATTTGAGCAGGACCCATTCTCAGGTTCTACAGGATTCCACATTCTTAGGCTTGCAGCTCCTCCATCTCCAAGACCAGAAGGAGCATATCCAGTCTTTCTCTGACTTCAGTCCCTCTGAATTCACCTTCTGCCACAGGCAGGCAGAAGACTCTGCTGTAGACTCAGGTGATTACATCAGGATAATCCAAGATAAGATCCCTACTTTAAGATCGCTTGATTAGCAACCTTAATTACATCCACACAGTTCCTTTAATCATGTAATGAAACACATTCACAGTGACACTAG
The DNA here is from genome assembly GCA_006410875.1 of Neotragus pygmaeus. Lineage (NCBI taxonomy): Eukaryota > Metazoa > Chordata > Mammalia > Artiodactyla > Bovidae > Neotragus > Neotragus pygmaeus. The sequence goes on from SJYV01008152.1 coordinate 6,792, forward strand.
GGGCTGGGTAACAGGGACCAAAATTCTGCTGATCAAACAGACGGCAGTGCAGGTCTTCATAAGTCCTGCTCATTCCCAGCTCAGGAGTTGACAATAAACTTTGAAAGTACATAAAACTGGAGGGAAATGCATCACTTCTGCTTTCCCTTTAGAATTATTATTTTCCACACATAAGGGATCTGATTCCTGGTAAGAAAGAAACACAGGGAGATTGTTCTAGAACGCCTAAAGGAATGTGTGAGCAGTAATCCTTACTCTATGAGCAAGGCAGGTGGGGCTGCAGAGCCTGATATCATGTACCCGAACCAAGGGAAAAGGTTAAGAGAACACAAATAAGGAGGTAAATCGGATTTTATCTAAAGTAACGACCATAACAGGTCACTTTAAAGAAACCAGAAAAAGGATACAGATGTATAGACACATATAGACACGCACACATATATTGAACACTATATATTTTACATTTTATTTTATTAATATTTTATTTTGGGTACCACGCAGCTTACAGGATCTTTGTTCCTCAACCAGGGACTCAACCTGGGCCCTCAGAAGCTGAAAGTGCTAAGTCCCAATGACTGGACCACCAGGGAACTTGCTACCTTTTACATTTTAAACTGGGTTTGAAAAGAAACGGAGAAAGAAGTGTTCACCGCAAACTGATTTCTGTCCTATGTGGAGTCTCTGCTAAAGGTGGCCTTGCTCTGTCAGTCACGCTGGTGAGCGCCAACATTTTCCAAGGGTCCTGGGCACGGCAGAAGCGCCTCGTTCAGTCCGCCAATCTCACAGCATGAACGCTGTGCGGTCGTCACAATCGGCGTTCTTCAAGGAAAAAGAATGAAGCGCAGGCGCAGTCAGGATATTTGCCCAGGGTCACACTGCCGATAAAGCCTGAAGCCGGGTGGAAGTCCCAGCGGCCTCCTCCAGGACTCAGGCTCTACGGTGTCTCTGTTCTTTCCAGGAAAACCGTCTCCTGGTTCAGCATCAGGCAGCCGGAAGGCGTGAGCACTGCAGCAACAAGAGGCTGCAGAAATAATGAGGTCAGCCAGGGCCTCCTGAGCCTGGACAGCAGACGATGGGCGCAAAGATCTCAGAAAGGCCGCGGAGCCACTTCTGCATTTTAAGACACGCAGACAGTGGGCCAGTGATAGCGCCTCAAGCAAAGTCTGCGTCTGCCCAAACCAGAAGTTCCGGTGATCACAGGCAGCTGCACCTAATGTCCTCAGACACACGACTGATTTAAACCAACTCTTAAAAAGCAAGTTTAGGGGCTTTCCGGGTGGCTCAGTGGTGAAGACTCTGCTGATGCAGGAGATACAGGTTCAATCCCTGGTTAGGAAGATCCCCTAGAAGAGGAAATGGCAACCCACTCCAGTATTCTTCCCTGTAGAATCCCATGGACAGAGGGGCCTGGTGGGCCACAGCCCATGGAGTGCAAAGCAGGTGGACACAACTGAGCGCCTGAGCGCGCGCAGGCAGGCCAGCGGTCAGGGCTCTGCTCCCCCGCCGCAGGGGCACGGGCTCTATCCCTGGTCTGGAAAATTTTGCATGCCACGAGGTGCGGCCAAAAATAAATAAAGCTTTTTTTTTTCCTTAATAAAAAAGTAAGTTTAGTTGAAAAGTTTTGAAACTGGAAACCAAAATTTGCAGATAGGCAATATGACTGAGACCGATTCATTTTACAATCATCCTGTACAAGTCCTAGAAAATTTCACAAAATTTCAGACCACAGACTCTTGTGTCCAGAGATTTCCATAGATATGCACAGAAATAGGGTTGTTCCTTTCTCCTGACTCTAATTGCTGTAGCCCTGGGGTGACAGGCTGAATTATGGCCCCTAAGTGTTCACACCCCAATTCCCAGAACCTACGAATCTGTTAACTTATGTGGCAAAAGCGATTCCCTGTGGCTGAGAATCCTTCTGAGATGGAATGATCCTAAGACACTGGATCATCCAGGTAGGTCCAACAGAGACTCAGAGGCAGATGTGCTGCAGAGCCCAGGTTAGAGATAGGAAGGTTTGAAGACCATGGCTGTTGACTTTACTTCCTGACCCAGGGGGTAAACCCGAGTCTCCTGCATGGCAACAGATTCCTTACCATCTGAGCCCCAGAGACGCCCTTAAAGGTGGAAGAAAGGGGTTCGTGTGGGATTCTTTACCATCTGAGCCCCAGAGACGCCCTTAAAGGTGGAAGAAAGGGGTTCGTGTGGGGCGAGGAGGGCCAGTGGGCTCTGCACTGTAGAAAAGACAACTACCAATTCTCCAGAGCCTCCAGAAAACATGGGCCTGCTCACACATTGATTTTAGGACATCTCACTTCCAGAACTGAAGGTGATAACTCTGCTGTGTTTTAAATCACTAAGTTTGTGGGGGTTTGTTTTCCCAGCTGCAGGAAACTAATATATGTGGTCATGCGGTTTAGCTGTGCTGAGCCTCGCCAGTCCTCAATCTTTTCCCTCTGCTAACATGAGGGAGTCATTCTTTTCACACAGGAAATTGTGAAGATGAAATGTTACAAGGTAGGCATGAGGCAAAAGTCAACTCCCTTACCTGATTGGCATAGTCAGCACTCAGGTAGGAAAAAACAGGACTCCTACCTCTCTAGGCAACATTTCTTTCTTCTCCATAACTGGGTTTTCTAAATCAAGTCCAAGGGATGAGAGGGGAGAGAAGACAGACTCCTGAATTTCGTCATATGTACTGGAGTTTCTTTGATGAATTCCTTGCTGTTGTTCAGTCACTTCATGTCCAACTCTTTGCAACTCCATGGACTGTAGCACCCAGACTTCCCTGTCCTTCACTGTCTCCTGGAGTTAGCTTAAATTCACGTCCACTGAGTCGATGATGCCATCCAACCATCTCATCCTCTGCTGCCCTCTTCTCTTTTCACCTTCAATCCTTCCCAGGGGTACCACTGTGAATAAGTTGGAGATAGGTTTTTGCGAATATTATTTCACAAAAAGGCGACTTAGCCGCATGTAAAGACTGCCACCTGAGAATTAAATTTCTGGGCAAATCACACCACGCAACTTAGCAGATGGCTACCAGGGAAGCTTCCTTGGAAACACAACTGCCAAGTTCAGAAGCTGAAGCTAGAAAGAGAAACAATTTTGCCAGCAGCTCTCCTGTTGTAGCTGGCTGAAACATCTCCCCAGACCCTCGAGTCCAAAAAAGTCTCCTGAATCTTGAGGATTTGTTTAGATTTCATCACTTTTTGTCTCTACCTTCAGTAATGACCCTCTCATAGCTGAAGTTTAAGTGACAAGCTCAGCTTATTTCCTGCACTTCGCCATCAGGTGACAGCTGTCAAATGCCACCCAAAGCTTCCTCACCACAAAGTGTATTCTCTCCTGATGGCGCAGTTGTGCCTTAATGCACACCAGGCTGAGCTTACAAACGGAAATGTAGCCCAGGTTCTGCAAAATGACGTTGTATTCTTTGGCTCTTCTCTCTGATTACTGTTTTCATTATCCTATTAGCCAGATGCAAACAGATTCCGAAGTCATCTACACAGCAGTTACAGTCTTGCCTCTTCTTTTATGAAAATCGTCTTTACTTTCTTTCTTTGTGTGAGGAAGAAGATACATATGAACGATTTCAGACACCTCAGCAACAAAAATGCAGAAGAAGCCACATTTAAACTTTAATCAAGGATGGTTACCTGAAAGTTGTAAATAAAAGTGAACATATGACATCATGAATAAAGAACTGAGGTTGCAAATAATCTTCAGCAAGTTGCATTCTCTGTAACTTGGGCCAGACCAAAGCTACGACTCGGTCCTCTTCCTCTGCTGGTATTTCTGAATTTCGCTTTGGTTTTGGCTGTCTGGTTCATAGTTGTAGTGATAACAAAAGCCTTGCAATTTAAAAGCAATGAAATTCTCAGTTGATGGGGCTTGGAAAGCTATAACCAGCAAAGCTGATTGTGTTACAAAGAAGTTTGCTCTCAAAAAAAAAGGCAGCAGGAAACCCACATGCTGCAGCTGCCCACCGACCAACCGAATCCCCACCAAACTCCACATCTGCAAAGATAATTAAACTGTAATTAAATGCTCCGTCCCTCTTTAAGCAATGGATCACACAGCTTAAGCACTTTTCCACTGGGATTGGACAGTCACGTGTCCTGGGGAGAAAACAACTTCGGATTGATTCTGCTTCACTGTGTAAACAAGTAAATGAAACAATCCATTTTTGAAGCAAACGGCAGGAGTTACAGGCTTGCTCCGCCCCGAACCTGGTCTAAATGAATTTTGCATTGCATATGGCTGTGCAAGAAGGCGATGGCACCCCACTCCAGTACTCTTGCCTGGAAAATCCCATGGATGGAGAAAACTGGTGGGCTGCAGTCCATGGGGTCGCAGAGTTGGACACGACTGAAGCGACTTAGCAGCAGCAGTCCAAAATCACTTCCAAAAGTAAAGGATAGAATACAGCAGAGGAAAATGCTGCCAGCCAAGGAAGGGTTGAGGTGGTTGGCTCTGAGAACAGGACCTCAATTTCTCAAGGAACTGATGGTAAAAGAAAGAGTATTTTAAAAGTGGAGACGCTGCTAAGTCGCTTCAGTCGTGTCTGACTGTGCAACCCCATAGACAGCAGCCCACCGGGCTCCCCCATCCCTGGGATTCTCCAGACAAGAACACTGAAGTGGGTTGCCATTTCCTTCTCCAATGCGTGAAAGTGAAGTCACTCAGCCGTGTCTGACTCTTAGCGACCCCATGGACTGCAACCCACCAGGCTTCTCCATCCACTGGATTTTCCAGGCAAGAGTACTGGAGTGGGGTGCCATTGCCTTCCCTGTAAAGTGGAGACAGGAGGGGCAAAACAGAGTTTTGGAATTGAGAGAATTCCTTTGCTGTGGGATTGAAGGGCTCTGTGAAAGGATTTGGGTCATAATAATGAAAGGGAACGGAAACAGGAGCTGCCATTCCAAGCGTGTGCGTGGGACTCCATTCCTAAGGTTCTGCATGCTCGATGAACGCTGCAGCACCTTCACCCAGCAGGCTCGGCCTCCAGCTTGCGCCTCTTCACAGAGGCCCCTCTGGCCCTCCTCTCTGAGGGGCTCCCGTCACCCTCACCCACGGAGCACTCACTCGCTCCGTGTCACAGGGTGGGTGCTGTTTTTTGCTCGGCCAGTGGCACCCAAGTCTCTTGAAGTCACAGACACATGTTATTCCCCGAGTGCTTGTCAACGCCGCTAATGGATTATCGTCCTGTGGCTCCACGCTGTGTGACAGAGACGGCAGAGCTGGATGGTGGCATTCCAGACGGCGAGCTCAGAGCGGGCCAAGGGTCCAAATTTGAGTTCATCTGAATCAAGGCCTGAATCTCCAACCACTATTTTAAATTACAAACCAGGCAAAGGCCTTCTATCCTTAAACATGGCCTGCCACTTTCCTGTATAGGTCTGCTTTTAATAAATACAGTTGTAAATCCATCAAGAAATAAGATTTCAAAAGACCAGATTTCTAGTTCTACCTTCAACTTGTGATCTTCTCAGCGTCTCTCTCTTCAGATAGGTAGACACACACACAGAGAGAAGAGATACATATATTCCTTCTCTTTGCTATCTTTCCCTCCTGCCCATATAAAACCCAAATCAGTGAATTGTATATCACCGGAAGACCAGTACTGGCTACCCCCACTACATTAAGCATGCTTCTTCTCAAATTCAATCTAGGGCATTTATTCCAGATGATTAATAAGCAAGAGGGTGCCACAAACTCACTGAATAATCCCTTCTGGGACTCAGAGGGATTATCATGATCAAGGGGAGAATTGGGTTAGAAAAAAATGGAAGTACAGAAACAATGCTTAGTGTGTTTAGAAAGTCAAGGTCCTCTGGTGGAAAGAAGGGCTTCTCAATATCACTGAATACAAAGGTGTGTTAAAGCCTGCCTTCAAGACACCACATAAGTCTTCCTTAATATGTGCGTGTGTGAGTGTGTATGAGTGTGTGTGAGTGTGTGTGTGTCTGTGGAGTGCTCAGTCACTCAGTCCGACTCTTTTCAGCCCCGTGGACTGTAGCCCACCAGGCTCCTCTGTCCATGGGTTTCCCAGGCAAGGATAGAGAGTGGATTGCCATTTCCTTCCCCAGGAGATCGTCCTGACCCAGGGATTGAACCCACGTCTCCTGCATCTTCTGCATTGCAGGTGGATTTACCGCTGAGCCACCAGGGAAGCCCCCTGCCTCAGTGCAATTGGCATGTAAGGGGGTATAAGCACACAGGCAGTGGAGAAGAGGGCGTCAGAGGACGAGATGGCTGGACGGCATCACCGAGGCAATGGACACGAACTTGGGCAAACTCCAGGAGATGTTGAGGGACAGGGAGGCCTGCCCTGCTGCACTCCATGGGGGCCGCACAGAGTCGGACACAACTGAGCGACTGAACAACAAAAACAGCCTGTCAGTGCAGAGGCCCCGTCACTAGATGCTTCAGGCCCGAGAAAGCCAGAACCAGGACACACAGTGCTGTCAGGGAGGTGCCTACGTGTCTGTAAGACGCTGAAGACACTGCCACTGCCGCCAGCGATGGACCAGTAATCACAGAAACCGTCCAGGAGATTTAAAGCTGTTTGCCAGGCACCAGGCTGAATAATTTACATGGAATGTCCAGTCATAAGTAGTATGTAAGATGGCTGCTAAGACTGTCCCCTTTCACAGAGATGAGAACTGAGGTTTAGAGAGATTGAGAACATCCTCCAAGGTCACAAAGTCAATCAGTTGCTGATTTAAATGGAACCAAGTCTATCTCTTGACCTTCTCAGCACGAAACCATTCACTTGCAGCCTTTAGTGCAGCAAACACATGATTCTGTATAAAATAAATAAAACAACAATTGTTAATAAAACTCCTAAATCTCTCTAAACAAACAAGTGGTAAGGTTGTGTGAGGTGAGAACAGTGGCTTAGAGAAACCGAAACGAGGTAACATAATAAAGCGCGATCTGGACGGGGTAGGTGCTGTGTTTAGTCGAGTCCGACTCTCTGTGACCCCGTGGACGGCAGCCCGCCAGGCTCCTCTGTCCCTGGGACTCTCCAGGCGAGAACACTGGAGGGGGCTGCCACGCCCTCCTCCAGGGGACCTTCCCGACCCGGGGGCTGAGCCCTCGTCTCTCGCATCTTCTGCACTGGCAGGTGGGTGCTGGGAAGCCCAGGCTGGGTGGGCTCACCCACCTTTTCACCGAATTCTCTCAGCATTCCACCCCAGGATGCTGGCCTGGCATCTTCTGATGCTCAGCTTCCAAGAGAGCTGCCATTCAGTTCTGTGTTTTTTAGCTGATTTATTGTCAGCCTCGAGAATGCAGGCTAGCTGCCAGAGCTATAAACACACACCCTAGAACTGAAGGCAGAACCCCCTTCTAGTCAAACGTGGTCAGTGGCAGACACATGGAATTCCTAGATTCTGAGTGGCTCTCATCTGAAGCTCTTTGTTTTATGCCACTATTTGTGATAAACCTGTTTTATTCGTATAATTTTTACAAGCAGTGTTTTCAAATTAAAAAAAAAGAAGAACATGAATGGCAAGAAACGCCAACCGTGGGAGTTTTTACGAGACCGCTTCCCTCCCCCCAGAGCTTTCCCGGACGGTCACCACCCTCCCGCTCTCCCCTCTCTCTGGGGCTATGGGGGCCCGGGTTGCTGCACAGCTTCTCCTCTGTTGTGGAGCGGGGCTCCTCTCGAGGGCTGGGCTCAGACTTCTCACTGCGGGGCTTCTCACAGTGGAGCACAGCCCTTCGTCCTAAAATTGGCGAGGTTTGGTTTCCTCTTCTGGAGAATGCTACCTTTGTCTGTGATGGTCTCCAAGGTCCATTCTGGTTCTAGATTTCTCTATCGAACCACATCGCAGCCCCGTACTTGAATTATAGCCCTACCTTTCCGAGACGAGCTAGGGAGAGGCCAGTTTCAGGATGAAGGGCTGTGACAGATGAAAAGGTTCAGTGTGTGGCCTTTGGATTCAGACCCCCCAGCTCACATCCAGGTTGATCGCCTGTGGCCTTCATGACGTAGGGAGGAATGCAGTCCTCCCTGGTGTCTGCAGGAGAGCTGATTCCAGGAAGGCTCAAGGGGATCGAGATCTGCAGATGCCCCGGTCCTTCGGGTATAGATGCTGCCGTTCAGTGGATTTCCCTTCCTGCCGTACCTGTGGGCTCCGTATCCGTGGATCCAACCAGCTGTGGTCTGATTCCGGCTTGTCTGATCCACACATGCAGAATCTGCAGGTATGGACGCAGGACTCTATCAGGTACAGTCTGAGCTTTAGTTTCCTCGTCTGTATAGAAGAGAATCATTGATTCAACTAAACTCTACGTGAAGGGCAGGAAAAGAGACACAGACACAAAAAGCAGGCTTCTGGACTCCGTGGGAGAAGGAGGGGGTGGGGCGACTCGAGAGAACAGCCTTGAAACATACACACTGTCATATGTAGAGTAGACAACCAGCGGGAGCGTGAGGTCTGGTGAAGGGAA
>SJYV01008152.1:21605-32371 GCA_006410875.1 Neotragus pygmaeus
CACGGAAGGAGGGCTGCTCCCCTCAGAGAGGCAGAGCGGCTTCTGAACACGCCAGTCGGGCATGGGGGCTGGGAAAGGGGGCGGAAGGGAACTGGGGGAGGTGGAAATCTCAGGACCCCGGGGCCTGGTGCAGGAGGGACCATGTGAGCCCGAGGAGCATGAATAGACGGGTCTTACTCACACGCCGCCAGACTGCCAGGGAGAAAGGACGACTCTGGCCGGCACCTCGTGGGTTCCCGGCCCCGGCCCCGACAAGCACTTCCAGGCACCTCCTGCTTCACCGGGTGCTGAACGGGCTCCTGTGAGCCCGACTCCCCTCCTGCAGGGAAGGGGGGCGTGCATTCCTCCCTGGGAGTTGTCCTGATTCAACGCCATCCTGGGAGGCAGGGGAGGGCGGAGGAAATCCACATGGGGCACCACCCACGGGTCACAGAGAGACAGGAACAACGCCGCCGGCCAGCGTTCCCTCCGCGCCCCTCCCAGCTCCTCCGTTCCGTCCTTCGCAGCTCTGGCCCTCCGCCCCCGGCTGACCAGAAGCTGCCCTCCACTTCGGCGGTTGCTCTGGCCTGACTCCTCCAGAGAGACGGGCTGAAAAAAGACCATTAGGTATTGCATATTCTGTTTCTTAAAGCAAGCCTTTGAGCAGCAGGTCTCCTGTCTAAACCCGCAGAGCAGGGGTGGGAGACGCGCCTCACTGCTTTCTCGCCTCGCCCTCCAGGAAGTCCTCCGGGCCTCCACATGCAGGTTTCTGCTCTCTGCTCTCTCTCTGGTGGCTGCGCTTGCTGAGAAGATGCTGGGAATCAATCAGACGTTTCCCCTGCATGCAGTCTGCATAGCAATCGCTGCAGAAATAAATATGATGGGCTTGGCGTGGCGGGATCTATGCAGAGTGCCATAAGATAAATAAAACAGGAAAACTGTGTGAGCTGTTTCTACTTGATTAGCTATAAACCCGGGCTCAGGCAGAACCGGTGGACATCATTCAACAGAAAGTGGCTCCTTCCTTGGCTGGACTTTGATTTTTTTTCCGAATGAGAATGTCGCCACCTGGTGGCAGATTTCCAAGTCACCACCGGCAATTTTCGACCCAACCTGGAGATAAAATTAAACTCAAACCAGAGTGCAGAGGTCAGCGGCTGGCAGAGAGGAGGAGCTGTGGATAATAGAAGAAGCGCAGATTTTAAATTACTTGCTGGCCTTGTAGGGTCCCACGCATACAGTTTGTTCCCAGGAGATTGAATCTCTTACAAATCCTTCTGTGTTCTTCTGCAGCGCTCATCTTCCCGGAACGTGGTTTTCCAGGTCTTCCGTCTCTTCTTGCTACTAGATACTCTGATTGTATCCTTTATTTAGTGCCTAATATGCTACCCCCTGGAGGAGGGCGTGGCCACCCACTCAGTACTCTTGCCTGGAGAGTCCCCGTGAACAGAGGAGCCTGGTGGGCTGCAGTCCATGGGGTCACCAATAGCCAGAGATGACTGATCAACTCACTGCCCAGCACAGCACGTTGCCTATCTTCTCCAAGGGTCCACAGAGACTCCAACCACCTTGAATTTCCCCCTCCTCCTCCATCCTCCCGATGCATACATCTTTGTGCCGCAAAATATGCAACCTAATACAATAATCTGCTCAATGTTCCTAGGCTGTTAGAACCTTCTCTTCGTCTGAGGTCTGCACCTCTGAACCTCCTAAATATCTATGCCACGGTCTCCAACTGGAAGTCACAGGGACAACCCAGCCTGGAGGTAGGCTGAGTTTTAACATTCACACAGGAAAAACAAAAGCCACTGTTTCAATATCAGGAGAGTCCACAGAAAAATGAATTTCTAGAATTTCTTAAAACAAAATCTGCTAGGCACTCTAAGCATGAAATAGGCGTGTTTCTGATTTCCCTCAGCCCCCGCCACACTTTGCCATACCATCGGTACCAGGTCTGAGCTTCAGTTGCCGTTTGTCTCTACGCCTGCTGTGAGCTTCTCTTATAGTTGAGAAATACTTTTATGTCCGTGTCCCTACTAAAAGTAGGGAAAATAAGCAGCTGCCCAATATACAAAACACAAAGGCAGGAAACGTACTTCTCCGGGATCTTGTCCATGTAATGCACAAACATACGATCACTTTATTGCTGTTATTTGATCATTTATGAGATTCAGATTTGTTAACCCTTGGTTTGCCGTAAGAAGCCCTGGTCCTCCCTCCGAAAGGCTCTGCCTGCCCAGCCCTGCCCACGATCTCTCTCCCACTGCCTGCAGATCAGAGACGGGCAAATCCTTTTCTTTAAAGGATGTGAAACAAGATGCCGCTCTGTGAGCCATACGGTCTCTGTCACAACTGCTCAACTCAGCTGTTACGGCACAAAGGTATCCACAGGTAATATGGAAAAAAATAGGCATAGTGGCGTGCCAATAAAACTTTATTTATGTAAGGAGACAGCAGGCTTACCAACCTCTGCAATGGGACATCTGTCCATCGTCCAACCTCCTTTCGACATCACTTCCTCCATCCTTGGTCAGGCTCACATGTGACACATTCTCAGTGAAATAACTCTGTTTCAAATCCTTCCTTCCCCGCGAGGCTGAAAGCTCCAAACTCAAAGAGCAGAGACTCGCGCAACGTACAAATATGGAGCTAAAGGAGGGGCCATGAAGGACCTCAGGCGAGTGCCAGACGAATACAGAGAGCTCTGACTTCGGTGAGACGGAGGCTGACCGCTTCTCTCCAGGAACAGGTCTGCACGGGAGTGCCTCACGGCTGACACGGGAACCCGCTGCTCTGGGGACCGAGGCAGCTTCTAGCTTATCCCCTCCCTTAAGAAAGCTCCCAAGCCCAGGGTCCAGGTGGCACGCCAGCCGCCCCTACCCGCCCCCCGGACTGTGTTTGCACGAAGGAGCCTAAGTTCCAGAGCATGTTTCTCAATGTAGGTGAAGATCAATGAAAGTAACTAGAGGAAGTCATGGAGACTCTGCCGCTTTTATTTTATTCACTCATTTGTATATTAAGGAAATTGGTTCTCCATAAGGATTAGTTATTGTCAAAACTCCAAACCTGCTGCTGCTCCAGGCTTCTGCCTGGAATATTCAAAATTCTGCACAACACACGAGCAAAACACCTCATATTTATTTATCTGCTGTCTTTCCAAACACTAGTGGAGTGTTGACTTAATTAAAATGAACAAAATCCCACAGTTAGAAATTAATTCCTTTGACTTGAACTATGCCCCTTATTTGATGAGTACCGCCTCCTCGTGATCTGTCTCAAACAGGGACTTCCAGCCAAACGTTTCCGTTCCCTTAGTGCCGCGTGGAGTCAGTAGGACCGCTGGACCTCAGAGGACAATGCTGGGTGAAACAGTATTTCAGAGATGACCAGCCAGCACTTCTTAGTACTTCAGCAAAAGAGCCCAGGGCCTCTGTACAGCCTAGGTGAAGAAGGAACCTGGAGAGTACAGACTTGCCAATCAGTCCACCAGGGACGGGGCCCAAAGAGGAGTTTAATTTAATTTAAAAGAATCTTAGAGACGTAGCACATAGCCTTCTTGACTTATGAACAGAGACTCATGTATAATAAACAGTGGGGCCAGGGAAGGCAGTGCATGGAAACACCCTGTGTACCAGACTTGGCTCCAGACTCATCCTGAGCCGTAACACAGACCAGGGACACTCACCTCTCCCTTAGGGAAACACACCTTTCCACCTGAGAGCAAGGCGGGTGACGATGCTGGCCTGATCAGAAGCCAAACGCGTCTGAGCAGCCATCACCTGGGAGACCAGAGTTCCCTCCGCAGACCCCACACCACTTTCCTTCTTCCTAAGAGCTCCTCATCACCAAACAGGGACCCTTTGAAAATAGGGCAGTTTCACTCACTTCCTTAAGCCCGCCACTGGCTCCCATCAAGCCTGAGGGAAAGTCACACACTTATGGGGACCTTCAAGGCCTATGGCCCTGACCCCCAGCCACCTCCCCTCAATAGTCACCCTGGCCTTCCTGTCTCAGAGCTTTGCTGTTCCTTCTGCCTGGAAATCTTGTCCCCTCAACACTGCTCATGGCTCCTTCCTTTTATTCAGGTCTCAGAAGGTCTTTCTTGCCCAGTCTGTTTAGAATAGCCTTGGCTCCCCATCGCTGCCATATTCTGTCCACCCGCTGTACCTCCTCCATAGCAATAATCACATCAGACGTGTTGATCGTTATTTGAATATTGTCTGCCTTCTCGGTGAGAACTCGGCTTTAGAGAACAGGGCTTGATTTTGTCTGGCCTTGTTTCCCAAGAAAACGGCCTGACACAGCAGCCCCAATAAAAGCTAATCAATGAAGGTTAAGAATCCGCTTCCAAGGCAGGGGACGTGGGTTCAATCCCTGGGCGGGCAACTAAGATCCCACAGGCCTGGGAACAACTAAGCCTGCACACCGCAGCTACTGAGCCCAAGCGACAAGGACGCAGTACAGCCAGAAGCAAAGGCAAGTAAACACAAAAAGCATTCGGAGTGAGCCAGCCATCCAGCCACCCTCGCAAATAAACGCAATGGCACAAAAAGCATTTGGAGTGAGTCAGCCCACCCAGCCACCCTCCAACGCTCTACGTTCCCTCAGTGAGACATTCAGGTAGCTCGTGAGTTCACCATCAGCAGAGACATCCGAGGGGTGCCTGAGCTACCCTCGGCAGAGCTGTGCTGGAGACCAGGTCACGTGAGGCATGACGGCGCCGAGAGGAGGCTTACGTCCTGAGGCCCGTGCGCACCTGCCTGAGCAGCCTCAGGGGCCCGAGAGCTTGCAGGTGACCTGAGGCTTGCATGCGCACGCGGGGTTGTCCCCAAGAGACAGCTAGCAGCGTTTGCCGACTGCTCCTCAGATGTTACTGGAAACGCAGAGGACTTGAGTCCCTGCCCTTATGAAAGTTCAATTCTAACAGAAACGAGAGGTAGCAGAGAGTCCAAGAAGGTGACTGAACCCCCTAAGGACCCTCACAGGGCCCAGCAAGGGCCCAGGAACAAGTGGGCGGGGTCAAGGACATGACTGGTGCCTTGAATCAAGGAAGTAACCAAGAACGATTTAGCCTAGGTCGAGTGAAGTTGGAGGTCAAAAGGGTTAAGAACTGGTGTTCTAGAAGATCCATTCCAAGAAGGGCAGAAGAGCATGCCAGGCGTAGGGAATGCCCAGAACTGCCCGGTTCAGCAGCTGACACCCACACTCTTCCGAGCAGACTCTCCTCGCTCTGAGAGTGAGCGATGACTCCCCAGTAAGCCGGAGCCTGACGGCGGTCATGATGCCAGCTAGGGCTTCAGGGCGGCAGTGCCTGCAGAAACGCATCACTGCTGCTCAGCGTGCAGATCAGTGTGTCCTGTGGGAGTTAACGAGGACACGGAACCCCACTGGCAGACCTGAGCGCTGAGTGCCAAAGCAGCCGTGATACTAGGCACCGGTCAGAGCCTCACAGAAACAAAGCTGAGACCGTTCTTTGCTGGTCCATGGGCGCACAGGGTGTATTCGTATGGTGTCTCCAGAGCCCCCGACTTGGAGAGCTTATCATTTGCTTAGTGAACTCCCCCACCCACAGGAAAGGCTCTGCACAAGAGGATCCCCCCTTCCACCAGCTATAAGCTGAGAGGATCGCCCTGGGAAGAGCAGTGGACCCTCAAGAGCCTGGACAGGCACTGTCTTCTGTGAAGTGTCCTGTCTGCAGAGCCGGCTGAAATCGTGCTTGCCAGCCTGGCGAGTGTGCACTTGGTTGCACACACGTGTCTGACGCTTTGTGACCCCATGGACTGTAGCCCGTCAGGCTCCTCTGTCCATGGGATTCTGCAGGCAAGAATACTGGAGTGGTTGCCATGCCTCCTCCAGGGGATCCTCCCAACCCAGGGATTGAACCCAGGTCTCCCGCACTGCAGCAAATTCTTTACAGCTGAGCCACCTGGCGGGCCCACATGTTTAACATTATCAGGCTCATCTGATCCTGTGATCAGAACCAAGCACATAACTGGTGGTGGCCGGTGAAAAGCCAAGTTGTGGGTCTCGTTCAAGAATCACTGAGAGCTTCAGGGTGGCCACAACAGGGCGTTCAACAAAGCAGAGTCCTTCCAAGCATGGCCCCGAGTGACTGCACGGGGCCCACGCCCAGAGCCAGCCCTGATGGAAACAGCGGGTGAGTGGCGTGACTACTGCTGCTACTACTGCTCAGTCGCTTCAGCCGTGTCCGACTCCGTGCACAGATGGCAGCCCACCAGGCTCCTCCATCCATGAGATTTTCCAGGCAAGGGTACTGGAGTGGGGTGCCATTGCCTTCTCTCGAGTGGCATTAAAGTTCATTTTTACTAAATGACCACAGTTCCTGCTACTACTGTTTATAAGCATCTCGACTTGGGGCCAGACTTGAGGGGATGTCTGCCTCCCTGTTTTACAAATAAGGAAACCAGGTTTCAAGGGATTAAGAGCAGTTGAGCTGATGGAGGGAACATGGGTGTGGGATCTGGGTCTTCATGACTCTGAGGCTGTAACGAGCAGGGCTCATCAGTCGTGAAGTGTTAAACAGTTAGATGCGTAAGCTTCCCACCAGCCACACTGACAGAAGCCAGCAGAGAGAGCGAGCCGGGAGGGCGGTGCTGGCGTTCCTCTCCAGGTGGGGCAGAGGCTCCATGCGAGGGACGGGCCGAGACAAGAGCCCTCCTCACTCACTGCGGAGCCCAAGGTGCGGCTTCCCATCGAACGTGTTCACCCGCGGCTTCTCCCAGGCCTAGCAGGATCTGCCGGCGCTCACGTCTGCCCTGACCAGCGCGCCCTGCTAACACAGCTGGTGGGCCATGCTTATCCGCTTCCCAGGGGGACTGAGGGAGGTGTTAGCCCAAGGCTAAAAGTGTCCCTTTCAGAAGACGGAAGGGTTTGGGGGCCTCTTGCCCACAAATCCACAGAGGATGAGACAGTTGGATGGCATCGCCAACTCAATGGACATGAGTTTGAGTAAACTCCGGGAGTTGCAATGGACAGGGAGGCCTGGCGTGCTGCAGTCCATGGGGTCTCAAAGAGTCAGACATGACTGAGCAACTGAACTGAACTGAACTGCCCACAAATGCTCTCAACCTCGACAGAGGGAGTCCTTCACAGACACGGGACTCCCCAGGTCTACAGGAGAGCATGGCCCGTGAGAGACCCCGCAGGCATTTTCAGCTCCACCTAGCACCCCCAAGCCGGGCGCCACAACCAATCTCGTTAGCCAGAAAGGTTTGCCTGATTTTGCTTGATAGAAATATTTATTCACAGCAAGGAGACAGTCAAATCGGCATTGCAAAAACAATTAATGCAGGTGTGCTCAACGACTTCTGAAAGTGACCAACAGACACCCTTGACTCATGGGAGGGATCCCACTTCCGGGACTCACACCTGAAGATGAATATTCATGAATGTTCATCACGACATCATTAATAATAAGCTTTCCGAGAGAGTAGCATTGAAGCATATAGCCTCCCATGTGTAGAACAGACAGCTAGTGGGAAGCTGCTGTCTAGCGCAGGAAGCTCAGCCCGGGGCTCTGTGATGATCGGGGGGTGGGGGGTGGGAGGCTCAGGGAGGGGTATGTGTATGCTCAGAGCTCAGTCACACCGTCGTAACCATCACAACACCACAATGTAATTGTCCTCCAACTAAAAATAAAATAAAATAAACTGTCTAGAAACAACTTAAATGCTCGAGTGAAGAGCAGGAATTGATTCATGGGAAATTAATATATTGGAATACAATGGAACCAGCAAAAACCACGTTTCAAGTTTCTTTCATGATCCAGAAATTCTTAGATTATCATTCTGAGTGAAAAAATTAACTGTTTAAGGTATAGCTGTGATTTTTGAAACAAACATCGATTCTACATCTAGGCACAGAACACGCCAAAATGAAACTGGTCATCCATGAGAGGTAAGACTACAGCTGACTGTACTGACAGTTTCCTTTTCACTCTTATACAATTTCTGTAATTTTCAGCAATGCACTCATCTGGCGCTTTAGATCAGAACACAAAGAAGAACAAAACAAAACAGAAGGGTATAATTCCAGGAAGCTGAGCTGTGGGATTTTCAGCTGAAAGGGAGTTAAGAGCAAACTAGCAACGATCTGGTCTGGTGTCCACAGGGGCTTTATTTCGGAAGAGGCTGCTGAATTCAGTAATGTTGCTGCCTGAGTCAGCAGTTGCGTCCCCGTGGACTGGGGGTTCCCTGAACCCGGGGGTCTGCTTAGCCTGCAGACCCAGCCCATCAGACTCCGTCGTGGACGTATGAAGCCAAACTCAACTGCCTCACAGACGCCGCCCGCACTTGACGTTTCAAGCAGGCATCCTGCTTGGTAAAAATCAAAGTTAGAGGAAGAAACAAAGAATCTGTATTTTATAGACGCTACGGGTTTTTTCCAGATTTTAAAAGTGTTTCTTTATTCACTGTATAAATCAGACGATATAAAATGACATTCACCAAAAATACATTTAAATTTACTCCACATCCCTCCACCCAGACGTTAATACTCAATATTTAGGCTGTCGATACACTTTCGCTCTCTGTGGGTTGGGTGTGTGTCCACATATACTCATGTCACACCCACGCGTGCCTTCACTGTTCACACACACATTTATCTCTGTAAACACACGTACGCACACAGATCCACAGCTCCTCCCACCTGTGTCGGTGCGCACTGCTCTTTGTCTTTCCCACTCGGGGACTCATCCTGCATGTAACGAGTATTCGCTAAGCACCCTCCACGTGTCGAACCTCTCCTGAGTATCTGATGGATGTGGGGTAGGGCAGGGAACACAGTGAGCAAAGAGGGGGAAGGCAGTAAACGAAACTATGAGGAAGGAATTAATGTTTATGACGTGTTTTTTGTTTTTTGGTTTTTTAAAGCTGGGTATCATAGGGGGAAAGTCAGCGTAGAGTGCTGGGGTCAGAGGACTGGCCAGGGAATGGGCAGTAGTCACTTTTAATTAGAGTGCTCAGGTTAAGACACTGAGAAGGATTCTTTTGAATAAAGACCTTGCCTGAAGTCAGGAAAAGCAAGCATGGCAGCTGACTGTGGAAGAGCAGTGACCGAGGGCCCATGCAGAGGCCCTCCTGAGCACGAGGGTGGGCTCAGGAGAGACATGCCTGAGAGGAAAGAGAGGGTAAGGAAGTGAAGCTGGGAGGTCGGGGGCACTGCCCTCCCCACTCAGTGGCTGCGAGTCTGCCGTGTAATGCAGGGCCGCAGGCTCCATCCCTGGTTGGGGGCTGAGTTCCCACTTGCTCAGGACCATCTATGCCCACAGCTGGGCCACAGAGAGAGATCCACGTGACGCAGTGAGGATCCTGGCGTCACAGATAGGACCCACTGTAGCCCAGTGAGAAAATACAGACGCTCAAAATATTAAAAAATCAGCATAGGAAAAGCAGAGACATTACTTTGCCAACAAAGGTCCATCCTGTCAAGGCTATGGTCTTCCCAGTGGTCATGTATGGATGTGATAGTTGGACTATAAAGAAAGCTAAGTGCCGAAGAATTGATGCTTTTGAATTGTGTTGGAGAAGACTCTTGAGAGTCCCTTGGACTGCAAGGAGATCCAACCAGTCCATCCTAAAGGAAATCAGTCCTGAGTATTAATTGGAAGAACTGATGCAGAAGCTGAAGCTCCAATACTTTGGCCACCTGATGTAAAGAACTCACTCATTGGAAAAGACTGTTAATGCTGAGAAATACTGGGGGCAAGAGGAGAAGGGGACGGCAGAGGATGAGATGGTTNAATTGGAAGAACTGATGCAGAAGCTGAAGCTCCAATACTTTGGCCACCTGATGTAAAGAACTCACTCATTGGAAAAGACTGTTAATGCTGAGAAATACTGGGGGCAAGAGGAGAAGGGGACGGCAGAGGATGAGATGGTTGGATGGCATCATCAGCTCAATGGACATGAGTTTGAGCAAACTCTGGGAGACAGTGAAGGACAGGGAGGCCTGGCGTGCTGCAGTCCATGGGGCCACAAAGGGTCAGACACGACTGAGTGACTGAACAACAATTTAAAAAAGTAACTCGGGGCAGGGCATGNCTCAATGGACATGAGTTTGAGCAAACTCTGGGAGACAGTGAAGGACAGGGAGGCCTGGCGTGCTGCAGTCCATGGGGCCACAAAGGGTCAGACACGACTGAGTGACTGAACAACAATTTAAAAAAGTAACTCGGGGCAGGGCATGTCGGCGTGGCAGACCGTGCAGGACTTTTTGAAGGCCACCTGAGGACTTCGGCTTTTCCTCCAAGCTTGGCAGCAAAGGCCACCTGAGCGGCATTCACAGCTGTCGTGGACAGAGATGTGAAGACAGCCTGTGCCCCGAGGCCTGTGTGTCCTCGGGGCAGCGTCAGACGGCCCCCGTCAGCCCGCAGGTGACAGGCGTGGGTGACCGCAAGCTGCCCGTTGAGTCTCAGGTCAGTGCTGGGAACAATGGGTTTTTCCCACACCTGATTCAAACATACCAGTAAAACTCGACTGAGCTGTTCATATGCCGGCACAGAAGAGGTGCACGCCCGCCCGCCCGCCTGCCCGAGACGAGGCGAGAGGGCCCCTCTGGCTTCAGCACGAATGCTGGAGGTGAGCCGATTGACACAAAGGCTTTTACTACCAACTACACACCCTTCAGCTTCCAGGAACTGGAAATCGACCTCTTCCACCAACACCACCTGCTCTGCGATTCTGGACAAAAGAGACGCCGTCTGGGCCGCCCCCCACCCCCAATCTTTCCCATGTAGTTCCTCCCCCAGGGGGTCCTTGGCACCCTGA
>SJYV01008153.1:0-10144 GCA_006410875.1 Neotragus pygmaeus
GAGGAGCCTGGTAGGCTACAGTCCATGGGGTCGCAAAGAGTCGGACATGACTGAGTGACTTCACTTTCAGTACAGTTAGATAGACTCCTAGATTTCCTCTACTTCTTACATTATTTCAGCTTTACTTTATAGAACTGAAAGGGACCCAGGCTGGCATCTAGTCAAAACCCTTACCCTATATACAAATGTTAGATGAGAAAAGTCAAGAGATATTTTGATTTTCATGAATGAATGTCTTTATGTCTTAGAATAAACTGAAACTTTCCTTGAAATATACATTATATAGATTAAAAAATGGTTTACTCAGCCACATTACCCATTCCTTTTGTATGTGACTACAGCATTTATCTATCAAAGCGCTCTAAACTGGACTCCAGGATGAGGTTCCCGAAGGTTCACTGAAGAGGAGCATAATGGCTCTGCACCACTGGCATTCTTATGCAGAGACCAGGGATGCTGAAGAGTAAACATTATTAGGATTAGGTTATGCTGGTGGCAGCAGAGAACACACTCCTGAACCTCAGGAGCTTGACAAACACAGAGGTTTGTGTTTTGGTCATGTGAAGTAGTCTTTGGACTGCAAGGAAATCCAACCAGTCCATTCTGAAGGAGATCAACCCTGGGATTTCTCTGGAAGGAATGATGCTAAAGCTGAAACTCCAGTAGTTTGGCCACCTCATGAGAAGAGTTGACTCATTGGAAAAGATTTTGATGCAGGGAGGGATTGGGGGCAGGAAAAGAAGGGGACGACAGAGGATGAGATGGCTGGATGGCATCATGGACTCGATGGACGTGAGTCTGAGTGAACTCTGAGAGATGGTGATGAACAGGGAGGCCTGGCATGCTGCGATTCATGGGGTCGCAAAGAGTCGGACACGACTGAGCAACTGAACTGAACTGAACCGAAGTAATCCAGGTTCTCTCCTCTTGTGCTGCAAACATCTCACTATGAGACTCCAGGGGCATCCTGCAGGGGAAGAGACGGATAGAACGTGCACTGACTGCTCAGACCCTAGGTCAGAAGTGCTGTATCCCTTCTGCTCTCGTTCTTAACTACCAGAACTCAGTGACAAGTCTCCGGCTCACGTGAAAGTCCCCTGGAGAGTGTCAGAGAGCACTTGCTGTCTCTGGCTTCCCCGGTGACTCAGGGGTGAAAACCCACCTGCCAATGCGGGAGACGGGGAGTCGACCCCAGGGTTGGGAAGATCCCCTGGAGATGGAAATGGCAAACCACGCCAGTAGCCTTGTGTGGAACATCCCACGGACAGAAGAGACTGACTAGCTACAGACCATGGGGTCTCAAAAAAGACGGACGTGACTTAGGGACTAAACTACACCACTAGCTGTCTCTGGATGACTCAACCAGGGACCTAAAATTACCAGGTGAAGAGCTGTTCCCTACCTCTCATTTTTGGAACAGGTGGCCCAAAACCTCAGTTTTTAATTTGATACTCTTTAAACTCTTAAAAAAGGTGTTAGTTTGGGACAACCGAGGCATCTTGCTAAGAAGTAAATCTCCTCAACTATAACTCATCCCACATGGAGGTGGGGCTGCCTTCAAGTGTTTCTTCGCAACTTCGTGAGGACAGCTAAAACCTTCATGTCATTATTCAGAGGAAACGCTGCCAAGCCGGGCTTCACATTTTCTAAGTGGACTCGTCACCCTGCTTTAAACCTAAACGCAGGACTTTCTATTTATTCTGTCCAGTGTCATCCTGTTATTTTCAGACACTTGCTTCAGCCTTCTGAATTTTTCATTCTACCATTTATCATAATAGCTATTTCTTCAGAATTTGCCTCCTACACTCCCTGGATGTGTATGTCTTCTGTGTCTACATCCAAGTTCTTGAAAAATATGGGCCAAGGGCAGAGCCTCCAGTGGATCCCCAGAGACACCTCCCCGAGGGGCATCACAATTCATTACTAGGCACAGTGGGTCCATTTGTTCCGCTAGCTTCAGGTCTTCCTCACTTACCACTCTAGCAACCAGTTCACATTTCTCTGAGTTCTCAAGGATTTCTTGAGATTTCATGACCTGCTTGGATGAAAACTGAATTCCTTGACCTACTCGTACTCCTTCATAGTCTAGTAGGTTGATGGCACCACCCAGCCATGTGCTGGAACCCTGGGCACAGTCCTGATCCTCCCCGTCCCTCGCCTCCTTCAGAAGGGGGCGGCGGAAAGCAGGGCGGTGCTGCTGGCCTTCTGGACCCCTGCTCCCTCCTGGTACCCTGGCAGCGGCCTCTAAGCATCTCTTCGTGTCTCTGGTCTTTTCTCCTCCTGTCCTTCCTCTTCATCCTCACTGGAGCTCTTTCAAAACTGTGGGTCATATTCTCTAACACCCCTGAGTAAAACCACCCAAATTCTTCAGTGTAAGGGCAATATTAAAAAGACTTAACAAGTAGTTGAGCATGAGCAATGATCAAAGAGAAGGCCAGCAGGAAAAAAGTGGGGCAGCCCCCTAAGGACTCCTAGAAGCTCCATCCCACAGCCTCCACCCCAAGTGGTTTTAGCAGACCCCGCATTTGCATCTCAACAGACTAGTTCTTTTTTCTCCATCCTTTCAAAGCTCCTTCTTAGAAAAGGCCTTGTCTCCTCTGAGGCTGGAAAGTTGTTCTTGCGTCATCATGCATTTTGTCCCACTCTCTGGCTTTTGGAAGAAACTGGCTATCTTTCGGGCTTTACTCTATTGAGTCAGAACCAAGGTTTTAGCATTCAAAAATAAATAAATAAATACAACAAAAGCTACCCCCCAGCTTCTCTCCTCCCCTAAGCGCCAGGCTCTTAGAACCGACAGCTTTCAAAGCTTGCTTTTTATATTCTCAGCCAGGAATTGGGCTCTGTTCTGACTGGATCCTTTTGTGTCTTTTCTTTAGGGGCAGTCAACCTTCATCTCTTGGTCTGGATAAATGGTGAGAGTCACAAGGTAAAACAAAAAAGATTTTCTGAGAAAGAAAAAGACTTCTCATAGTATTTCAAAATATTATTCCAATTCTTTGTTGATCTGTCCACCAGCTCTGCTAAATTCAGCTTCATGTGGGCAGGGACCAATGTTTGATTGACTTCTGCTTTCCCAGTGCCTAAAATGCATTAGACGCTCGTTAAATGCTTATTGACTGAGTGATTAAACCAGTGAACAAAGGGTAGACCATATCTATGGCATTTTGCTAATTTTCCAGTATATTTTATAAAAAAGGAAATGGAATAATTTGACTTAGTTCCTCTGTTTTTGCTTGGCTCAGACTGCACAAATAGGAAAATGTATTGCTTCTTCTAAACAAGGTTTCAGAAACCAGTGATTTCAAGATCACATCCATGGCAATCAATTTTTGTAGGGAAAAAAATTAGAATTGTGCATAAGGAAAGAGAAAATGTAATAACAGTATTTGCAGATAGTGGCTAATTCTTATGTACGAATTGTAATTTTTCAAATAGAAAAAAAAACATTTTGTTGTTTTCTCATCTTTATGGCTGTTTTCTCCTATTATTATTTAATTCATGTGATTTTATAAAAGTGAATCAGTAGTTTTCTCTGGATCCCTCTTTTCAAAGCCTGCCCAACTTACTGGACTCCCCATCCCAGAACTGGGCCTTAAGAATGGGTATACTAACATAACAACAAGTAAAATTGTATTTCTAGGGTGCTAAGTATTAGACCTTCGTAATTGTTGTTTCTTGAGGAACTATTTTGCTCCTTTATGTGAGTCCCTCCTTTCGATATGTGACATTTAAAAATGAATTGTCATTGACCCTGCATGATCACTGACAGACCACGATGGCTCAGTGCCACTGAGGGATGCACACAGCTGGTGCCACATCCAAGGAGTGCAGGTGAGAGCCACAAATGCTGTACTTGTAGAAAGTCATGTGGCAAAGAGCAGGTGAGTCAGTGAGTACTGGATCCAGAATTTGAATGACTGCTGTACCACTGGCTTGGCAGGAATGACTTCTTACTCAGAGTATGAGTGGAGTATTTTATAACAATGTTGAAGATAACACCAATTGTTGATTAACCTGGTGACTCGCTACCTGTATCCCTTTGATCTCCCTGAAAGAAGAGGTGGATGAGAAAGAAGGTGTGAGACTAGCCCACAGCACAGCCTAGCCCAGGGCTGCACCTGCCAGCGCAGTGGCCCCCTCCTCCCCACCACTCCGTGTGCTCTTCTCCAAGAGGCACAGCCTTGGCAGCCAGCAGCCCGTGTTGAGCCCCCTGAGGGGTTATGCTCTCCCATCAGACGGGCCCACAGGCTCTTCGGTCAGGAGGCCTTTTGTTCCCCGGTTTCCAAGGGCTGGATCATCACACAACTAGGCGAGCTATGACAAGTACAGGAGGAGACTTTCTTAATGCATCGCTGGCTACTATATTAACTGTGCGTGTGTGTGAACAACTAAATATAGTGGGTTTTCTTTATCTCCTGGTTCCATTTTTATCCCCAGTTCTTGAAAAGACATTTTACTCATTCTTAGTTCAGAAAAAAATTAGGCCCACTTCGCAGTTCAGCTGTTTTCAATTATGTTACTCCACCCACTCTCTGTTTTTCTGGGCATTCATTTACCCACTGAAAGATTTATAAAGCAGCCCTCTGCTCTTTCCCAGCCACTGTGGTCACACTGCCTCCACACACCTAATAAGTACCTCAGGGAGCTTGCTAGTTCTGGATCAGAGACTGTGCCAAGTGGAACATAAGCCCCTCTTCTTTCCCACCTCCCCCCATTCCCAAACATTTGTTGGTATATGAATATCAGCCCACAGATGATATTTTGCAGGAATCATTATGTTTCTTCATATCTCTAAATCAGCTTAAATCTGCCCTGAGCCCTCCTCCATTAAGGCAGGAGGGAAACACAATTTCACTCACTATTGGGACTCCCTACTTTCAGGACCTGGGCAAA
Source organism: Neotragus pygmaeus (assembly GCA_006410875.1). Classification (NCBI taxonomy): domain Eukaryota; kingdom Metazoa; phylum Chordata; class Mammalia; order Artiodactyla; family Bovidae; genus Neotragus; species Neotragus pygmaeus. The sequence goes on from SJYV01008153.1 coordinate 4,894, forward strand.
GAACTTAATGAATTGCTCAAGGACACAGCTTGGTCCCTCTGCTCGTGGGCCGGTTCCTTGCTGGCTGCTGGTGTGATGGGTGTTGTTTCAGCCCAGCTGGGGCCATCGGCCCCTGAGGCCATCCTCGGGTTCGCCCTGGAGCCAGGGAAGGAGTCCCTTCTGCCGAGGGCCACCTTTCCCAGATGCTGTCCGCTCTCATCCTTGGGCCTCTTCTCTCCCCAGGCTTCTGTCGAGGAGCAGCGGCTGAGCCCCGCATTAGAGAGGTGCTGACCCTCATCCTTACCATTTTGGGAAATCTCTCTTCCCCTTGAAAGTCACCATCTTGTCTCTGTCTCCTCTCTGGGACACCTGGCACAATTTCTTCAGAGGGGTTGGGCTTTCACAAAAAGCCAAAAAGGCCTTTGATGTCAAGTTTTCTGGTGTGCAAAATCCCTGATGCAAGCAAAGTGTTAGAAGGCTTGAAATGAGAAGATGGAAAAATACTGTGAGTCAATTATTTGCTCAAATATTATCCTGTTTGCTCTCTTTTAGATGAATAAACTCTAGCTAAGAGAACCACCTGGGGGAGACCTGGCAGGGAGGAAAAGGCAGTTGTGACACGCAGACATCTGTAGCGGGGCCAGGGAGAGGCATGGTGGTTGCTACAGGCAGTGATTTCTCACAATACCCCTGCACAGAATGTCTCTACGAGGCATCTGAACTCTACTCCGCTGCTGCTCCACTAGTATTTCTTCCTTTGTACCTTGCTTGTCTCCTTTTCTTTATTCATTGCATTTTTCTTCTTTTTCTTTCCTTGACATATCTTCAAGTTGGGCTTACCATACAGTTTGATATTCCTTGTTAAGGTTTCCAGATACCATGAAGGACTGGTTGCTAGTCACTGAGCCAAGTTCATAAGGAAAACTGCCCACAATCCAGTCATTGTAATATTCAGATGACCAGATCAGACTGAATGTGATTAGAAGGTTGAGCAATCACCCTGCAAGGGTTTGAGCCAGTTTAATGCATAACTGTCTCCTTAATTATGGAGTCAAATGCAACACTAGCTTTTAGCTACAATCTGGGCTTCTCATGCTGTTTGCATGATTGCTATCTTCTTGCCTTCTTTCAACTTGTAGCAAAAGGGAATTTCTGGGCCATTGTTTTCCATTTTACTGATTTTCCATATTTATGCCAGTAAAATATTTATAAATCTTTAAGTGTGTGAACGCTGTTTGGTGGTTTAGTTGCTAAGTCGTGTCTGACTCTGTTGACTGTATTTCTATTATCCACTTTTGTTGTAGAACATCTGCTTTCTTTCATATGCTCATTACAAAAAAAAAAAGTTTTTGAGTTAAATGTACCATAAGCTTATACAATTTTGCAGTACATGATTTCCCGTGTACTTTTTTTCTATCAAAAATTGCTTTTCACTTCTTTAGTCCACATTTTTTATTCTGTTAAACAGAGGTCAACACATTATTTCCTGTGGGCCAAATCTAGGCCACGGCTCTAGTTTTGTGAATACTGTTTTGCTGGAAGACAGCCACGCCTGTTCTTAAAAGTGTTGTCTGTGGCTGCGTTCATGTTGTAGTGCCAGAGTGGGTATCATGATGAGGGCTGTCTGACGTGCAAAGCCTAAACTATCACTACCTATATTTTTCCAGAAAATGATTGCTCATCCTAACTATGGTGCAATATCCAAAAATGGTTTTTTTGCAGAATCTTAGAATTCCAGAGGTGGAAAAGATATGAGCCTAAGAACTGTATTTTCAGAAGATAAACAGGCCCATGCAAGAGTAAGCTTTTACTGAATGCTATTATGTGCCAAGCACTGTATCTTGGGAAAGACAAGCACTGTGTCTTGGGAAAGACTAACTCATTGTCTACAACCAGTGCTATTATTTCTGGGAGAGAGACTTTAGAGTCTAAAAGTCGTTGCAACATTTAGGCTCTAAGTGAAGGAATTTCCTGGAAATTCCATAGAAAGCAAATGTCAAAAACTAAAGCCAGTGCTTGGTTTCCTGTTCTCCCATGCTGTCTATTAAAAGCAAAGATGTTTATTGACCTTTGTGTTCTGTGACCCAGGGAAGCAGAGAGGTCTTCTTCGCATGTCTTTTCTAAATCTTGACTGAAAATATATTGCCCATTGGCTGGGGTAAGACGTCTGCTCTAGCATGCCTGGTATAAGTTTTTTCTTGGGTGAGTCACACAACTATGGCTCTGTACCCTGAGAATTTGCTTGAAGCTTGACTTAACCTGTTAAAAATCTGCAGAAAGTGGAAGTGGACCACTATTAGAGGTCCCTCTATTCCCATGAGGAAATAGGACTCTTTCTCATCAAGTCAACTTGTGGCTTAGCCTTTCCTGTGTGCAAAAAGAAGAACAGGAACTCCTATGTGGGGTCATAAAAATTCATGACTAACATTTACAATAGAATATTGACAATAGAATGTAAGAATGGTTGACTCCCCATTAGGCTTTCATTGATGACGCTAATGCTTGCAGCTTCACGATCACTGGGGTTCCACACAGTCAGGATCCCCAGGGCCTCAACACGAGGGCCTGGTTCCACTGCCTTAGGGACATATACTTCTCACTTTTTAGTCAATCTTACCTTTGTGTATTAACACCTTAGTATTTGCAAATTTATTCTCTTTTCAGGTTTCTGATATTGTCCTTCCTAAATATTTTTCCTGAAATGAAGGCCTTCCCAGTCCTAAATCCAGGCTGCTACACTACTAGAGAAAGTCCCCCAACTGGGCACATGATAGTCTCCATGGAAATATGGTCCTCATCTTCAGCTGGGAGCTGGGAGTGGAACAGCCTGTCAATCTTCTGTTTCCCTAGTCAGCTCATATTCCGATTTCCCCCTCAAAACTCCCTCCAAACTTCTGACTCCCTTACCTATCTCATCAAATTGGAACTCTCCAAATCTCTACACTGACTTGCTTTCACATCCCTTTCCTTTTTTAAAAAAATATTTTTTAATTGTAGTGTAGTTGCTTTACAGTGTTTCTGCTGAATGGCAAAGTGAATCAGCTATATATATATATATATATATATNTCTCATCAAATTGGAACTCTCCAAATCTCTACACTGACTTGCTTTCACATCCCTTTCCTTTTTTAAAAAAATATTTTTTAATTGTAGTGTAGTTGCTTTACAGTGTTTCTGCTGAATGGCAAAGTGAATCAGCTATATATATATATATATATATATCCCCCTCTTTTTTGGATTTCCTTCCCATTTGGGGGATTTTCTTCCCATTTAGTTCTCCACAGAGCATTGAGTAGAGTTCTCTGAGCTAGACAGAAGGTTCTCATTAGTTATCTGCTTTATCCATAGTATCAACAGTGTACATATGTCAATCCCAGTCCATCACACCCTGCCCCTTCCCCTGCTCGGTGTTCGTACGTTTGTTTTCTCTTTCACCGCAGCACTATTTACAATAGCCAGGACACGGAAGCAGCTTAAATGTCCATCAACAGAGGAATGGGAAAAGAAGATGTGAGACATATACACATGGAATATTACTCAGCCATAAAAAAGAATGAAACTGGACCATTTGTAGAGATGTGGATGGACTTAGAAAGCATCATAAAGTGAAGTAAGTCAGAAAGAGAAAAACAAATGTTGTATATTAGAGCATTTTATGTGGTCTGGAAAAATGGTACAGATGATCTTATTCACATCCCTTTCCTACTTTGCACCTTGCATTTGAAAAGGAGACCCTCCTCCTATGAAAGGTCAGATGTTCGATAGGTTTTATCTTTCACATCATGTCTCAGCATCTCAGAGAATTTACACTGACCATTTCCCCAACCTCAGTTCACCTGAGGAGCAACCTAGCATGTCAATTGTAAGAAGTGAAAAAACATCCCTGGAGTAAGTTTTTGTAGAAATATCATATCAGTTAATCCAGGTTTCCATGTATTATAACCATAACATATAAATTGGTTTTCCTCCTACTGAATAGAAATTGAAACCAAACAAAATAAAACAAGCAAATTCTCCTCCAAGTGTGAGCATCACAGATGAACTTTTTTCTTGTGATCTTCCATTCTGCAGGATGTTGCCACCAACACTGAGGTCTGTCAGCTGACTATCGTTTGGTGTCAGCTGAACTGCTTATATCACATACAGGGGAAAAGCATAAATTTGTGTTTGACTTCCATGAAATTAATGATAGATGAGCTACTAAAGAGAGAGCAAGAAGAAAAGTGAGAGCTGAGAAAATAACAATTTAAATATTATGAGAAAGTCTCTTTACTGCTCACGTGACCTACAATAGTGTTGTCCAGGAGGAAGAAAATGGATCCCTGGAGTGTGTACTACACCCATCTTTATCATCTCAAATCTCATCTCACAGAGAACTCATCTTTGTTGTCAGCATCAGTCATCATGGTGGTCAACGTTATTACTATCAGAGCTGGGCAGGAATACCCAGGATGCATGGTGAGTATTCACCATCATTGTTTCTCCTGCTTTGGTAAATGCATCCTTCTTCTTATCTTGCTAAACCATAATTAAATACCCTGTAGGATTATATTTTGCATGTTTACACTGTTATATCCTCTACATTATTGTGTGTTTTACCTTAGAGGAACTTTTATGCCAAACCACATATATTTTATGTCCAATTTAATAAATTCTCTAGAATTACTTTGAAAAAACATGATTATCACTTTCCTCTTTGACTTTACAGCTTAACCCCCAATATTTGCTATGATTGCCTACAGCATAGAAAATAATATTGTTTTCCAAGAAAGAGTGATTTATTACCTAATAATTGTACCTAAAGATGTTACCTTATTTTTTTAAAATTACAGTAGAAAGCAAGAACTAGAAAATAAATGGGAAACTTTTTGCCAACATAAAATCTAGAAGAAAGAACTCTAAAACATGTTTTAAAGAAAATCTGTAGCTAACATGTTTATTTCCATCCTTAGAGAGCTGGAGTGACCTAATAAGCCTAAATCTAATCCTATCCCAATCCTAATACTCTATCAAGTCTAAAAGCCAAGAAAAGAATAGACATAATAAATTATATAAAAGTTTAATCCTGTATTAACTTAATAGATGTCATAAGAAAAAAATAGATGTTTAAGAAAACGATGTCATAAACAAAATCAATAAACAAAAGATCAGGAAACATATTTGCAATATATAGCTAGCCTGCAAAATTTAGTATATATAATTGTTCAGTTCAGTTCAGTTGCTCAGTCGTGTCTGACTCTTTGTGACCCCATGAATCGCAGCATGCCAGGC
>SJYV01008155.1:0-13413 GCA_006410875.1 Neotragus pygmaeus
GCTATGTTAAACTTATAACACCCAGTAATCCTGCAACTGGGCGTAAACGATGAAAAAACCACAATTCTAAAAAAAAACAAAAAACACCCAATGTTGATTGCAACAATATTTACAATAACCAGGACATGGAAGCCACCTACATGTCCACTGACAGATGAATGGATAAAGAAGTAATGGTATATTTAGACAATGGCATATGACTCAGTCATAAAAAGGAACAAATCTGAATCACTTGTAGTAAGGTGAATGAACCTAGTGATTCTTAAAGTAAAGTAATTCAGAAAGAGAAAGACAAGTATCTTATATTAATGCATATATATATAATCTAGAAAAATGCTACTGATAAACCTAGTAGAAAACAGACTTGTGGGCACAGTGGGGAAGGTGAGGATGGGGTGAATTGAGAAAATAGCATTGACATATATATGCTATCATGTATAAAATACATGAAGTTGCTAAATAACACAGGGAGTCCAGCCTGGCACTCTGTAATGACCTAGAGGGCTGGGATGGGGGGAAGGGAGGGAGGCTCAGCACTAATTCAAAAAGATATGTTCACTCCCATGTCTCTAGCAGCATCATTTATAATAGTCAAGATATGGAAACAACATAAGTGTCCATTGATGGAGAAATGAATAAAGGAGATGTGTTACACACACACACAAGAATATTATTTAGCCATGAAAAGGAATGAAATTGTGCCATTTGTATCAACATGGATAGACTTTCATGGAACTATACTAAGTGAAATAAGCCAAAGAAAGACCAATACTACATGATTTCACTCATATGGAATCTAAGAGACAAAACAGAACAAAACAAATGAATAAACAAAAATAAAACAAATACAAACATAGATGTAGAGAACTTTAGTGTCCAGAGGGATAGGTTGAAAGATGCGTGAAATGGGTTAAAGGGGTTAAATACATGGTAACTAGACTTGTGATCACTTTGTAGTGTATACAGATGTCAAATTACAATGCTGTATGTATGCCTGATATTTTTATAATAAAATATTAAACTAGATAACCATTATTTGTAACCTCTATCGCACCTAAGAAACCATCTGTTTCAATCTTTCCATTTCAGAATGTTGGCAAAGTAGTAAATAGCTAGTGGCTGGTTCTGGATTAGAACCCACAACTCCCAATTTCTATTCCACTACCATGTTTTGTATAACTGAGTTTTATTTTGTATGACTAAAAAATACCAATAAGTACGGAATAATTGTAAATTTTAAAAAGCTACTGCTTTGTGAAGTAATGTTTATGAGGATATAATTCTCATCTCTAGGAAGAGGAAATAGGATAAATTTCATTTTCTCCTTTATAGATTATTTACATTTTCACAATGAATACATACTATTTTATATTCATATTTTTATTAATTTCTGAAACTGGTGATGGGTCAGTTCAGTTCCATTGCTCAGTCGTGTCTGACTCTTTACGACCCCATGAACCACAGCACGCCAGGCCTCCCTGTCAATCACCAACTCCCAGAATCCACCCAAACACTTGTCCATTGGGTCGGTGATGCCATCCAATCATTTCAGCCTCTGTCCTTCCCTTCTCCTGCTGCTCTCAAACTTTACCAGCATCAGCATCTTTTCAAATGAGTCAGCTACTCACATCAGGTGGCCAAAGTATTGGACATCAGTCCTTCCAATGAATACCCAGGACTGATCTCCTTTAGGATGGACTGGTTGGATCTCCTTGCAGTCCATGGGACTCTCAAGAGTCTTCTCCAACACCACAGTTCAAAAGCATCAGTTCTTCGGCACTCAGCTTTCTTCAGAGTCCAACTCTCACATCCATACATAACCACTGGAAAAACTATAGCCTTGACTAGATGAACCTTTGTTGGCAAAGGTCTCTGCTTTTGAATATGCCACCTAGGTTGGTCATAACTCTCCTTCCAAGGAGCAAGCATCTTTTAATTTCATGGCTGCAATCATCATCTGCAGTGATTTTGGAGCCCCAAAAAATAAAGTCTGACACTGCTTTCACTGTTTCCCCANGAATTTTCCACACTTTATTGTGATCCATACAGTCAAAGGCTTTGGCACAGTCAATAAAGCCAAAATAGATGTTTTTTTGGAACTCTCTTGCTTTTTTGATGATGGGTACATACAAGTTTTTCTGCAATTGTTTGTTATTTATAGACATTATTGATTCTAGAGCAACATAATGTTAGAATTGGAAGATATTTCAGAACTATCCAAAGTACTTAATTATATAGGTGAGATAAATTTCAGACAGTTATCTCATTGAAAGCTGTAAATAACATAAAACAGAAGTATAGGTAGTCTGCATCCTAATTTAACTGTGGGGTTTGCTTGAAAATTGATGTGGTATAGATGAAGCAAGGACTATATCCTTTCAGGAAGAAAACTAACATTTATTTAGCAACTACTACATGACAGAAAGGTATACATTCTTAATCTCATTTCATAGTTACAATAATTGATGTTTTAAATTTTATGATTCAGAAAATCCGAATATTCAAACAGTTTAAAATAGAACGTGGGTTAGATTGCAAAAGAGATCTTTGCTAATTTTACAGTTCTTTCAGACTCGTCTTTTGAGGTGAGCCAGAGTTAGTATTCCCTGAAACAGAGATTCCTAAAGGCTCTTTTTGCTCTTTGTAGCATTAATCAGTAACTGTTAAAAGTTCAGTTGTCTGACCATTGCCATAGTACCTTTCCAAAATATGTTGCCACCAGGCATTTCCAGTTGGAAGTGAGGTGGCTTTTTTATATACTTCAAGATTTTAAAGTCAAGATAGGCCAAAATGTGCCCGTGGGGATACTCATGTTATAACAATTTATCACTTTATGTTTCTAATTTATTTTGTAATATTCAGTAGTTTTCACAAAAGAGGTTAATATAATTGCTTGAGAAAGTAGATCAGGAAACAGGACTTTGCCTAGGATGGAGGGCTTTTCTGAACATATGATTTCCAGTGCTAAAACTAGGACAGTCTTGGGCCAGTTGGAATGAGCTGATGATCCTGAGAAAGCTTAAATTTCTCATCTTCAGTCACATTGCAAGTTAGTGATGGGATTGGACTAGAACTCAGAGCTCCTAGCAACTAGTCCTGGGCCCTTCCAACTAAACCACAGTGACTAAGTGATTATTAAATTTCAAAATACAGACTTTAACTCTTCATATAAGTGTTATATGAAGTTGAGTAGTACAGACTCCACCTGCCACTGCAAGAGATGCAGGAGATGTGGGTTCCATCCCTGGGTTGGGAAGATCCTTGAAGGAGAAAACGGCAACCCACTCCTATTCTTGCTCAGATGATCCTATGGACAGAGGAGACTGGTAGCCTACAGTCTATGTGGTCACAAAGCATTGGATATGACTGAGCGACTGAGCACACACATAACCTTGCATGTTTAAGGCAAATGGATGGCATATTAGCAATTTAAAAAAAATTGATGATATCTTATTTTGTTCCATTCTCTGCATTCTGACTTACTCATTTTAATCAAGGATCTTACACCCTCAACTATGACAAGTGGCTGCCTTATGCAGAATGGAGTTTCCTGTCCTGGCTTTATTGCCCCCTTTCTAGCTGTTGCACAAGTAAACAACTCAGGTCCGTCCAAGTTCACACAGAAAAGATTCTGCAGTGGTAACATTTATCTTGTACATGTTCCATTTATCTTTGGCAAAAAGCTTCAAATCCAAACTATCTTAAGTGATCTCAAAAAGACAGTGATAAGTACCTTTCCCCGTCATTATTGCTCCATTTTATCACAGTGGTGATAGCAATAATGGTGGTTTTAACCCCCATCAAGTCCATTTAACATGGCTCATTTTCAAAAGCCACTCAATGCCTTGTGACAGTCTGGTCAGGCAGTTTGAAAAGATCACTTAACCCTGATGATCTGAGGAAGACTCTGAGTGGGGAAAGAAGGCCCTACAGTCAGAGGCGAGACGGTGAATGGAGGGGTGGGATAAAAAAAAGATCATTGATTTTATGACAAGGGACAGAGTTACTGTCAAAACTGAGCAGCACAAATTGAAGGAATGTTTCAATTAGCTCTTTGCAAAAGAAAATCCTCAAAAGTTGCGATGCACTAGCTTGTGGTTATTGTTGGTTATGTTCATTCTTACAGTTTTTACATGTGCGTGATTTTTCTTAATACTAAAAGGAAAATCTGAGATTAGAATCTCTGTTAGTAATGAAAATCATTAAAGAAGACCCATAGTAATTTTAATAAGATGTTTTATTAAATGACAATGACCTAGATAATGATAGCAGGCTGAAAGGGGGAAAGTGGAGCCTATACAAGCCACATGTCAGACACTCCAACGTGAAGTTGCCTAACACTGCTGCCTGTTCTGCAACCCCACAGCTGGTCTCTGTAGGTGTCAAAACTGTTAACAAAGCACACCAGTTTCTAGAAGTGCTGAATGTGGATGAAGGCAAAAGATGAGTAGATAATGACAGGAAGAAAAAAATCAACAGCACTCCTTTTGCAGCTTATGCTTTCTCAAAGGATAACTCAGAGCTAGTGTTTCCTGGAAACTCTCAACTAAACACACAGAAATATTCTCAAAAAGAACATAGTTATTAAAATAGCAGACTTGGGAGCCAAAGTACTTGGTTCAAGCCCCCTTCTTCCATTTCCTGACCATATGACTTTAGGTTAAGATTTTCTCTATCTAAGCTGAAATTTGTTTGTCAGCAAAATGGGAATAATAGACCCTATTTCATAATCCTGTCGTGAAATTAAAATAAAATAATTTATGTGGCATGTTCAACACAGTGTCTGTACTGTAAAGTACATTTTATGGAAAGTTGATTATTGTAATTAATCCATATAACATACATAATTTTACCTGATTTTCTAAGCATAATTTCTTAATGAATTAATTCTCTTTTCATTCATTGCAAAACGTAAGTCTTGCCATAAAATAGCTAAAAGGCATAAGGGTTTTTTAAAAAGAGCCCTTGACTCTGCATTTATGTTCAGGCTCCATTATCCATGGGCTTTATGATCTTGATAAAATGCAATCAATATGTTTAACATTAAGGATAATATGACACAATGCTTATAAGCTGACAATTTGGGAACATATTAATCTGGTTTTGACTCATTCCACCACTTTCTAATGATAGAATATTTTATATATTCACATCACCTATACAGTGGTGAAACTATTTGGATTTCAAATCAAATATCATTTCCTCCAGTTGTCTTTCTCACCCCTTATTTCACATTCTCAGAGCTCCCTGTACTTATCCCTTGTGACAGCTATCAGAATTACTATGAAACTAAGTGTATAATTACTGTCCAACTTTCCTAATAAATCATAAGTTTTAAGAAAGCACAAAACTTGTTTATTTTTTTTCATGCCAGAATGTCCCTGGCTGGCACATGATAGGTGTTAATTATTGAATGAATAAAGAGTTTTGAGTAAAAATGTGACATGATATGAATTATATTTCAATAGAATCACATGGGCTGCTCTCTTTAAAAGAAATTGTAAGTTTACAAGACTCGGAGCAGGAAAACTATTTAGGAAACTCTTGCAATAATTTAAGTTAGAGATGTCGGTGGCTTGGACAGAAAGAGTAGTGATGGAAGTGGTGGGAAGTGATGTATTTGCTAACAAATTTGATATTAGATATAAAAGAAAGAAAAGAGTCAGAGATGATTCCATGGTTTGAATCTTGGGCCAGTGGAAGGATGAAGTGTCATTATTTTAGACAGGGAAAACTACAGAGCGACAAATTTATTGTAGTAGTTCAAGAGTTCATTTTTGGAACATGTTAAGTTATAATGCCTATGAGGCATCCAAATGAATATATCAAGCTATCCACTGTATGCCCAAGTCTGTGGTTTAGAGGAGGGAAATCTGAGCTGAAGATACAAAGCTTAAAGTTATGAAACTAGATGAGCTCACCAACAAAAGAGAAGAGAACTAAAGAATACATTCTAAAAAAAAAAAAGAATACATTCTGAAGCAATACAATGTTAGAGGTCAGGAGAGATGAGGAACTAGCAAAGGATAATGAGAATTAGCAGTCAACGAGGGGGAAAAATTAGATGCTGGAACCCTTATGTGACAAACCACATAAAATAATAAGGGGACTAAGGATTTCTCATTTGATCTGCCAAGATGAGGATTGTTGGAAACCTTGACAAGAACCATTTTAGAGTGAATTGGTGCAGGCAATTGCCTCATGTAAGGATTTAAAAGAGAATAAAATTTAATGCAACATCATAATAAGGTACCTTTTCACATTCACTAGTATATTAACTAAAATCAAAGAGACTACTCACTAAATATAGGTGAGCATGTAAAGCAAATGGAGGTTTCGTACAATCCTGATTGGAATATGAAGTCTTATAACTACATTGCAGAGTTTTTTGGAAGATTCTTTAAATGGAAATATATACTTATCATAATACCCAACACATACACCCAAGACAAATGTCCAAAATAAACAGAAACATATATCCACTCAAAACTTACACACTAGTACTCAGAGGAGCTTTTTCATAATAGCCAAAACTTAGGAAAAAAACTAAAATATCCATCAACAGGAGACTGGATATTCACACTGTGGTGTGGTCATATAATGTGAGAGCTTTCCTGATAGCTAAGTTGATAAAAATTCTGCCTGCAGTGCCAGAGACCCCAGTTCGATTCCTGGGTCAGGAAGATCCGCTGGAGAGGGGATAGGCTACCCACTTCAATATTCTTGGGCTTTTTTTGTGCTTCAGATTGTAAAGAATCCATCTACAATGGGAGAGACCTCGGTTTGATCCATGGGTTCAGAAGATTCCCTAGAGAAGGGAAAGGCTACCCACTCCAGTATTCTGGCCTGGATAATTCCATGGTCTGTACAGTCCATGGAGTCGCAAAGAGTCGGACATGACTAAGCGATTTTCACTTTCTTTCACACTTTTGTATAATGTTATTACTCAACAACACGAAAGAATAAATTGATACTGATGGACAAATCTCAAAAACATGTTGAGCAAAAGAAATCAGATTCAAAAACATAAATACTATATGATTATATTTGGACATGAAGTCCAAAAGAAAACTATATGCAAATAGAAATTCACATGGGGAGAAAGCTAATTGATTAGAAAAGGGCAAAACAAAATTTTCTGGGTTGATGAATATGCTCTGTATCTTGTTTTTGGTGCTAGTTTCATGAGTGTAAGCACTTGTCACAACTCGATGAACTATACATTTGAGGGCCGTGCATTTTATTGAATGTTAATTAAATCTAAATTTTAAGAAAGAATCAGAGATGACTGGAGTCAGTAAATTATAAGCAGCTCTTCAAATGGAAGGAGGATCAGGGAAGAAGATCAAAAGGATTAGGTGAAAGCTGGAGAGACATTGGAGTTAAGGAACTTTTATTTTCTCCTATTGTTTAAAATGAGTGGTGTTATTATATTTGCATGCTGATATACTAATAAATGATCCTTTGAGAGAAAAATAGATGATGATGCACAAGATTATTACACCTATCTTTCAGAATTGTTCTTAGGATATAATTATAGATAATGAGTGAGAAGAATTTAAGTCAATGCCTGGAATTTAGTAAAGGGTTCAGTACACCACAGTTGATTCTGCTATTTTTGTCATGCAGTGATTATGGGCTCTCTGCTTTCACTCTAAGTGTAGTACACAGGATGACAAATTTTTCTTATGACTTTTACTTTATCCTTTCTTTGATAGCACCTCATGATTAGGCTGACGCCCCCACTACTCCACCAACATTATTCACATTAAGGTCACTTGCCATGCTATCAGTAAGTCTGAAATTTCAATGACTTCTTCCCCTTCCAATTTGCTATCTGTAATCTGCAATGTGCTGTATAATCCAGATTATCAAATTGCTATAACTGAATCTATCAAAGAATGGTGAATAGGCTGAGAGAAAATTATGCCATTTTAACTAATGCTTCTTCCCAACTTGGCCAAGTCAGTTTCTACTCTTTCTTAAAGGGTCCATTTAGGTTTCACTTACCCAAAGAAGCTTTTTCTGACCACCAAAGACTAGGTTGTCTAGGTCTATAAGTTAGGAATTTTTCAGGTACAAGCAACAGAAACCCAACTAAAATTATGTCTCAAAAACTATTTACAATAGCCAAGGCATGGAAGCAACCTAAATATCCATTGACAGATGAATGAATAAAGATATGGTCCATATATATAATGAAATATGACTCAGTATAAAAGAGAATGAAAAATGCTATTTTCAGCAACATGAACTGACCTAGAGATTATCATACTAAGTGAAGTAAGCCAGACAAAGACAAACATCACAGAATATCACTTATAAGTGAATTTTTAAAAATTAAACAAATGAACTTATATACAAAATAGAAATAGACCTACAGACATTAAAAATAGACTTACAGTTTAAAAAGTTGGACTAGGGGGAGAAATATATAAGGAAGTTGGGATTAATGTATATACACTACTATATCTATAAAATGTAAACCACAAGGACCTGTTTAATACCACAGGGATCTATATTCAATATTTTGTAATAAGCTATAATAGAAAAGATTATGAATATATATACACACATATATATAGTTTGACTGGATTGCTTTGCTGCAGACCTGAAACTAAAAACTTTCATTTTAAGTAGTTGTTGTGATTCAGTCACTCAGTTGTGTCTGACTTTGTCATCCAATGGATTGCAGCACACCAGGCTTCCTTCTCCTTCACCATCTACCAGAGCTTGCTCAAACCCATGTCCATTGAGTCAGTGATGCTATACAACCATCTCATCCTCTGTCATTCCCTTCTCCTCCTGCTTTCTATCTGTCCCAGCATTATGGTCTTCTCCAATGTGTTGACTCTTTGCATCAAGTGGCCAAAGAACTGGAGGTTCAGCTTCAGCATCAGTCCTTCCAAATATTCAGGACTGATTTCCTTTAGGATTGACTACTTTAATCTCCTTGCAGTCCAAGGGACTCCCAAGAGTCTTCTCCAACACCACAGTTCAAAGTCATCAGCCTTTTTCATCATCCAGCTTCAGCACTCAGCCTTTTTTATTGTCTAACTCTTGCATTCATACTATTGAAAAAACACCATAGCTTTGACTACACAGACCTTTGTTGGCAAAGTAATCTCTGCCTTTTAATACACTGTCTAGGTTTTTCATAGCTTTTCTTCCAAGGAGGAAGTGTCTTTTAATTTTAAGTCTGCAGTCACCATCCACAGTAATTTTGGATCCCCAAAAAATAAAGTCTGTCACCATTTCCATTGTTTCCATGCCTTGAAGTGATGGGACCAGATGCCATGATCTTAGTGTTTTGAAAGTTGAGTTTTAAGCCACCTTTTTCACTATCATCTTTCACCTTCATCTAAACATCCTTTAGTTCCTCTTCACTTTCTGCCATAAGGGTGGTGTCATCTGAAAATCTGAGCTTATTGATATTTCTCCCAGCAATCTTGATTTCAGCTTGTGCTTCATCCAGCCTGTCATTTTGCATGATGTACTCTGCATATTAGTTAAATAAGTAGGGTGACAATATAGATTCTTGACGTACTCTTTTCCCAATTTTGAACCAGTCGGCTGTTCGACATTCAGTTCTAACTATTGTTTCTTGACCTGCATACAGATTTCTCAAGATGCAGGTAAGTGGTCTGGTATTCTCATCTCTTTATGAGTTTTTCACAGTTTATTGTGATCCACACTGTCGAAGGCTTTAGCATAGTCACTGAAGCAGAAAGAAATATTTTTCTGGAATTCTGTTGCTTTTTATATGGTCCAACAAATATTGGCAATTTGACCTCTAGTTCCTCTGACTTTTCTAAATCCAGCTTGAACATCTGAAAGTTCTCAGTTCACATAGTATTGAAACCTCACTTGTAGAATTTTGAGCATTACTCATATGAAGTAGTTGAATATTCTTTGGCATTGTCCTTCTTTGGAATTGAAATGAAAACTGCACTTTTCCAGTCCTGTGGCCATTGCTGATTTTTCCAAATTTGCTGGCATATTGAATGCAACACTTTCACAGCATCAACTTTTAGGATGTGAAATAGCTCAGCTGAAATTCCATCACCTCTACTAACTTTGTTTGAAGTGATGCTTCCTAATGCCCATTTGACTTCACAATCCAAGAGTTCTGGCTTTAGGTAAGTGATTACACTATCGTGGTTATCTGGGTCATTAAGATCTTTTTGGTATATTTCTTCCATGTATTCTTACCACCTCTTCTTAATATCTTCTACTTCTGTTTGATCCTTACCATTTCTGTCCTTTATTGGGCCTATCTTTGCATGAACATTCCGTTGGTATCTATAATTTTCCTGAAGAGATCTCTAGTATTTCCAATTCTATTGTTTTCCTCTATTTCTTTGCATTGTTCATTTAGGGAAGCTTTCTTATCTCTCCAGGCTATTCTTTGGAACTCTGCATTCAGATTACCTTTTCTACATTGCCTTTCACTTCTCTTCTTTTCTCATCTATTTGTAAGGCCTCCTTAGACAACCATTTTAAATGATAGAAATGGATGTTAATTACCATAATTATAACATTCCAGAGCTGAATCTGGACAAATGTGGCTAGATTTAAGAGTTAAAATATGTTTTAGGAATCTGTGCCCTCCCCCCCTTCCCCATCTGCACTTCTTCACATTACTCTTAATTTCTGGACTCTAGTTTCCTCTGTTTTGCTTAATTCTCAGGTGGTTTCATTAAAA
Organism: Neotragus pygmaeus; assembly: GCA_006410875.1. Lineage (NCBI taxonomy): Eukaryota > Metazoa > Chordata > Mammalia > Artiodactyla > Bovidae > Neotragus > Neotragus pygmaeus. Next base: position 10,706 of record SJYV01008155.1, read on the forward strand.
ATGCTGACACAGGTGATCAGGTAGTTGTTGAGACCTAAAGAAGTATTAAAAAGAAATTCCTTTTTCTCATTAATTCTAGTATAGGTGCAAGGTGATTTATTTTTCTGACTTTAATGAAGTGTCCATCAAGTGTCCCTTGGGTGATAAATTTCTCTGAATGACAGTATGTCTGGACCTAGGAGCAAGGAGCTAATATGAGCCACAGCTCGTATTAGGAACAGGAAATTCATTCTGGACAGGTAAGACAGGGTCTCCATGTTGTCTGTCCTAATCACTCCAAGGTACCTTGAATGAGCCCTATCTTATCATTTAAAAATAACCACTACTGCTAGTATGCACTAAAAACTATACTGAGAATGTTACAAATAACATTTCAGTTAATTGTTGCAAAAGCCATTTTGTTATCATCTAGTTCTATTTTACAGATAAGGAAACTAAAGCTCAGAGTTGTTCAATATACCCAAGGTGAGGCATGAAGAAGAAAGAAATGGGCCCACAGACCAAGGACCTATTCTGGACTTCTTACTGATCCTGGAGACCCTTTCACCATGCACTCCCGATAACTTTGATAGGTGGTCTATCCTCTGCAGCTTCCCATGGAAACATACCATTTTGCATTTTTCCAGCCATTTATAGTGCATGTATTACAACATACTCAATTCTTTGAACATTTGACTCTCATCTCCACAATCTGCAGTGCTAACTGCATCATTAGAACTTTGTTCAGTGTGAGTCATGACTTTTTTAATGCTTCAGGGATGGGGTAGCCTGGTGGGCTGCCATCTATGGGGTCGCAGATTTGGACACGACTGAAGCGACTTAGCAGCAGCAGCAGAAGCTATATTAGTAACAAGTTTACACAATTTTTTTAGGTCCGGAATACTAAATCATATTTTTCAAGAAGGTGATGGACCACATTTTGTCAGAACTCTCCACCATGACCTGTCCATCTTGGGTAGCCCTACACAACATGGCTCATAGTTTCCTTGAGTTAAACAAGGCTGGGATCCAGGTGATCAATTTTGTCAGTTTTCTATAACTGTGGTCTCCATTCTGTTTGCCCTTTGATGGATAAGGATAAGAGGCTTGTGGAATCTTCCTGATGGGAGAAACTGGCAGGTGGTAAATCTTTAATCCACTTTTCTGTTGATTGTTGACTGATTTTCTGCTGGGCAGTGTTCCCTCACTGTAGTAGGGGTAATGGTGGCAATGGAGACCTACTTCAAAAGGACTTGAGCCAGGACTGCTGTACTCAGTGCTCCTGATTTTCACAAGATAGCAGAGTTGAAGAATATGTGCTTATCTTCTCCTGTGAGAACTCCAAAATTGTAAATAACAGCTGAAGAACCATCAACAGCAAAATGTTGGATCCCACCAAAAAAAGATACCCCACATCCAAGGGCAAAGGAGAAGCCTGAACAAGATGGTGAGGGGGTGGTGAAATTGTGTTTAGAATCAAATTTTATAGCTGCCAGATGCTCAGAGGGCTCAAACAAAATTTTGCGTGAACTAGAACCCAGGGACTCCACAAGAGACTGTGCCAGACCTGCCTTTGAATGTCTGAGTGTCTTCCTGTGAAGGCACAGGTCAGCAATGACCTGCTGCAGGGACAGGGGCTCTGGCTGAAGCAGACCTGGGAGGTGCAGCATGTGAGAACCACCACAGAGGCCCAAAGCAGACAACCCACAAACTGGAGAACAACTATACCAAAGAATTCTAGCACTGTTGTGAAAGATCTAGGGGCCACAACAGACTTCCCAACTGGGGGATCTGGCAAGGGGACTGAGAATCCCTAGGAAATTTGACTTTGAAGGCCAGTGGGATTTGATTACAGAACTTCCACAGGGCTGGGGAAACCGACTCTTGGAGGGCACAAACAAAACCATGTGCACACTAGGACCCAAAAGAAAGGAGCAGTGATCCTGCAAGAGACCGAGCCAGACTTGTTTGTGAGTGTCCAGGAGTCTCCAGCAGAGACATGGGTCAACAGTGGTCTGCCATGAGGTCAAGGGCACTGAATACAACAGTCCAGGCATGAGTATTTTTGAAGGAGATTGCTATTACCATTACTCCCACTGTTGTTTGGCCTCAGGCCAAACTTCAGGAAGGGAACACAGCCACACCCATCAACAGAAAAATGGTTTAAAGATTTAATGATCATGGTCCCAGCCACCAAAGCAAGAATCAGACTTCTCCACAAGCAGTTCATCCCATCAGGAAGCTTTCATAAGCCTCTTATCCATCAAAGGGCAGGCAAATTGGAAACCACAATTATAGAAAACTAAACAAATTGATCACTTGGATCACAACCTTGTCTAACTCAATGGAACTATGAGCCATGCTTTGTGGGGCCACCCAAGGCAGTTGTGTCATGGTGGAGAATTCTGACAAAATGTGGTTTACTGGAGAAGGTAATGGCAAACCACTTCAGTATTCTTGCCTTGAGAACCTCATGAACAGTATGAAAAAGCAAAAAGATATGACAGTGAAAGATGAACTCCCCACGTAGGTAGGTGCCCAATATGCTACAGGAAAAGACTGGAGAAATAGCTCTGAAAGAATGAAGAGGCTGAGCCAAAGCGAAAACAATGCCCACTTGCAGATATAACTGGTGATGCTAAAGAATGCTCAGACTACCGCACAATTGCACTCATCTCACATACTAGTAAAGTAATGCTCAAAATTATCCAAGCCAGGCTTCAGCAATA
>SJYV01008157.1:0-49709 GCA_006410875.1 Neotragus pygmaeus
AGAAACCACTCAGAGGAAGAAGCCATCACAAGATTTATATAGTCCAAATTTTTTTCCCACAATATAAGCCAATTCGTAATTCCTCCGATTCAGCCCTATGCCCATTTTATAATTCATGGGATCTTTATTAAAGGAGGCAGCAGAGGAATATCTCTTCCTCTTCCCAGAGTGTAGGGAGTTTCAGCAGTCAGCTGTCTAGGAAATTGCCTGACTTATGTGCTCCTCATAGGTATGTGCTGCTGCTGCTGCTGCTGCTAAGTTGCTTCAGTCATGTCTGACTCTGTGTGACCCCACAGACGGCAGCCCACCAGGCTCCGCCATCCCTGAGATTCTCCAGGCAAGAACTCTGGAGTGGGTTGCCATTTCCTTCTCCAATGCATGAAAGTGAAAATGAAAGTGAAGTCGCTCAGTCGTATCCGACCCTCAGCGACCCCATGGACTGCAGCCCACCAGGCTCTTCTGTCCATGGGATTTTCCAGGCAAGAGTGCTGGAGTGGGGTGCCGTTGCCTTCTCTGAGGTATGTGCTAAGAACATACAAAGTTCTTCATCCAAAGCAGAAACTAACACAATGCCTTAAAATGCTGTATCCCGATTCAGAAAAAGACCAGGTGCAAAGCCAAGATGCAAAACAGTGTAATGTGCACCTGATTATATTTAAATAAAAGACGATAAACACATACACATACAAGATAAATAAAACATACCTACCAAATTATAAAGAAAATGGGAAGGGCATAGAATGAGACACAAAGTTATAACCAAGATAGGAAGGAGATTAAGAATTCTAAGCCAGTCTCCAAACAGTCAAATATCCAACTTCTGGTTAAATCTATCACTTAGCCTTTAAAATTTTTTTCCATCAAAATCTTTCTTTTATAACTATTCTATTGACTCTATTAAGTTTGTAAGCCATTACTTGATAGAGTAGGTCAATTTAGGCCAGAAAGAGTTAACATGGGGCATATAATCCATGTAAGTGTCCTTTCTTAGTGTGATTAAGGGGGATCACGTTTTCATTTCCAAGGATAAAGTCATAGGCAGTTCGCCCCCCCCCCCGACTATTTGAATAGAACATAATACAATCAATTAGCTGTACAGAAAACGTGTAGGTACAAGCAAAATTTATTGTCATCACTTGCCCTCCAGAGAACCAGTGATAGGGGAGGAAAAACAGGATCCTTTGACAAGGAGGAGTTACCTTTTTTCCCATCCCAAGCAGGGTTTTGTGCTTATTCTAGTGGAAAAAATGGGCAAGCAGATATAACCAAACAATCTACAAGTTCTTCAGGGAACTTGGGTCTTCTATGGACCATGAGATGAGAAATGGCCAGTCAGTCAATTGGTCTCCACAGTGACAGAAAATCAGCTTTGAAATCAGGCTAAGGGAGCAACTGTTCCCTTTGGCTCTCCTGAAGGATGACTCCCAAGTCTTCTATTTTAGGGGACCAGTTGAATTTCACCTCTTACTGGGGACAGTCAAGCTCAAGGCAAGGTTGCTTATCACATCAAGAGTTAATTGTTATGTTAGGGCTTCTCCATCTGTCTGAGCAAAAATGTTCTTTTGAGACATTTGAAAAACCTAAGCATACATTCCTATTTCAAATATAATGCTGGAGTCAAAATTCAAACTGGTGTAATATTATCAAGTTGCTTCAGATGGCTTTAAAGACTTCCACTATTTATAAGGATAATCTCTTTGTTACTGAACTCAGGTCTGGCTGCTCACTACTCAGAAAAATATTACTGAAGGGACAAGTACTGGTAGGAAGGGAACAATTAGTTTAATCAGAAGGCTGGCAATCTGGGAAGAAGGCATGCCTGTGTCCCAGAACCAACTCCGAAGATTCTACTTGACCATGAAAGTTTTTAAAGGGAAGAAGGGGAAGTAATCTTAGTTAATCACTGAGGTAGCAGATCAGATTCATCATCACCACCCACTGTGTGCAGACTTGTCAGTTCCTTGTGTTCTTTCTTTAGATGCCATCTGTTCACAGAGTTCATTCAGGAGATTGCTGAAGGGAAGCTGGGGAAATATCTGGTTATCTGTTAATTACTTATTCTTCATTTCTGTTTGTTTACCCTGAGGAAAGAACCAACAGTTTAGGCCAAGTATCATGTGATCAAAAGATGTGAAAGGTGTGCTTGGACTGGAGATGGGTAGATTATGGGGATGCCTGGTTCAAAGTTAGTTACAATTTATTGGGTTGGCCAAAAGTTTCATTTGGGTTTTTCTGTAAGATGGTATGATCCAAATGAACTTTCTGGCCAACCCATAGCTTTGCTAAGACAAGACAAAAGGGGACTCCTACAGAAAACTCTTTCCTGCAATAAGCTGCAGACATCATTCCATTTGTATGGGTTCAGGGGCAAAGGTTCCTCTTTTGTAGTTTCTTCATGCTAACATAGGGCACTATATTCTTAGAGTGGAAGATGTCAACATGGGCCTATAGCATCTCTTTGCTGACAATTCTAATTGCCACTTCTATATATGGACAGAACAAGCTATAATTATTTTGATGCTTACAAAGGTACAGATTATTATGAACAATAGTGTTAATCCCGTACTCTCGAGGCCAGTTCTTGGAATTGTGCTAACCATAAATTCAGTACTGCTCAAGATGGAGGAATTTATGTCATGGCTACAGTCTGATCGTGATGCAGTTAGCTTTTTCCTTCTGGTGGCAGAGTATCTCTAAAACAACTCAAGGCTATGCATAAGACACTGAAAGATTCTGGGACTCCATTTTTCCAACTGTTAGTTGTTTGAACCTGCTCCTTTGTGACTCAGGGAGGCCTGGGACACTTCAGCTTTTCTACAAACAAGAGGCAGGGGACATGGAAGTAGCCTTTGTATTTGGCGGGGCTTGAGGGACCCACTGGGTTCTACTCAGTTTCATCATGACTAAAGATAAAACCTTTCATTGTAAAATGGCATGTGTTTAGGTAGTACCTAGACCCGACAGGTCTCAATATGAACCTACATGTACAGGTTTAACAGACATGTATCAACAAACACAGGGAAGGAGGAGTCTTGAACATAGAAAGCCAGAGGGTAAGACAATCTTTGAGAAAGAGGTGATATAGATTTTTATCATGGTAGCAATACCATTTCTTAATAAGAGCATTCAGAAGGCAGTCAATAGGAAAAAGTCTTAAATACACAACTTAAGATCATATTCACACAAAATGGAGGGAAGACAGAAAAGGATATCAAGGTAAACTAGCTGATTTTCAAGTTTTTAAAACGAAGCCTGAGGGTAAAAAATTTATAAAGTCCAAGTAAACTGATATATACACAGATGAGATCGGTTTCCCACTGCCTGTCGTAGGTGAATTTTCCCTAAGACAGGAAATAGTTTCTCTTATATCAACTAAAAGTAAGTCCACACCAATGACCGATCATGGTTATAATGGGACCTTTCTCCTTTCTGGTTTTTATGCCCCCCTTAAGGTGTCAGGGACGGGAGATCCTGGTGGGCTGCTGTCTATGGGGTCGCACAGAGTTGGACCCGGCTGAAGCGACTTAGCAGTAAGGTGTCAGGATAAAATAGGTGCCATTTCAGGCCAAGAGTCAGAAAGAGTTGGTTGACCAGCCTGAGTCTTTCTTTTTGCCAAGACTGTGTCTCAGAAAAATCCGTAATTGGCAGCCTTGACTTAGAAGAAATATGTTTGATTTCTTTCCTATAAATCGTCTTACAAAGGATTGGCCCTAGTCCTGATGTGCGAGATACTGTTATGATCACTTCATGGCAGTGCTCCTACCTGGAGAATTCCATGGACAGAGGAGCCTGGTAGGCTACAGTCCAAGGAGTAGCAGAAGAGTCAGACACAACTGAGCAACTAACACAAAATCACTGCAGACAGTGACGCCAGCCATAAAATTAAAAGATGCTTGCTCCCTGGAAGGAAAGCTATAGCAAGCCTAGACAGCATATTAAATATAAAAGACATCACTTTGCTGACAGAGGTTCACATGGCCAAAGCTGTGGTTTTTCCTGTAGTCACATACGGATGTGAGAGTTGGATCATAAGAAGGCTGAGTGTCAAATAATTAATGCTTTTGAATTGTGATGCTGGAGAAGACTCTTGAGAGTCCCTAGGACTGCAAGGGGATCAAACGAATGGAAATCAACCCTGAATATCCATTGGAAGGACTGATGCTAAAGCTGAAGCCCCAATACTTTGGTTTCTTGATGCTAAGAACCATCCCATTGGGAAATACCCTGATGCTGGGAAAGATCTGAAATCAAAAAGAGAAGGGGGTGGCAGAAGATGAGATGATTGGATGGCATCACTGACTAATGGACATGAATTTGGGCCAACTCTGGGAGATAGTGAAGGACAGAGGATCCTGGCATGCTGCATTCCATGGGGTCGCAGAGTCGGACACAGTTTGATGACTGAATTAAACAGTACAAGTTGCTTTACAATGTTGTTAGTTTTTGCTGTACAACAAAGAGAATCAGCTATAAGTATATGTATATCCAGTCTGTCGTAGACCACCCAGCGTTCAGATTCCACCCCTCCAAGACATCACAGAGCACCAAGCTGAGCTGCCTTTGCTGTACAGTCGGTTCTTACTAGTTATCCGTTTTGCACATGGCAGTTCACGTGTGTCAGTTTCCATCTCTCAGTTCATCCCACCCCCTACCCTGTGTCCAAAGCTTTCTAACCAGATATTTTTGTTATTTTTGGACAGGCATCTGAGTAGAAATCAAGATGCAGAGAACAGTATTTCTCTTGGATATCTGCATAATAGTCTCAACCTAATATATCTGCCTCAGTAAGTGTGTATGTTGAAAATAAGAGGATGTTCCAGAAACAACCTCAAGAGTTTGCTCATTTTACCCTTTCAATGGCCTTTATGTATATGCTGTGTGTGCTCAGGTTTCCTTTTGCAGAGTGGAAGGTTGCGCCAAAGCATTGTTTCACTGGAAAAGCTAACTTCATCCTTTTATGAGCATTCTTGACAGACTCACAAGATGATCTAAGACAACATGCTTACTCTCATTGAATTTTGTCTTCCATTTTCTATTAGATTCTTTAATTGGCTATTTATACCACTTCCAGACATTTGTGTACTGCCCCAGGATAAATAAATTTTAAAAAGTATAATATGAGTAGCCAGCCCACAATTAATGAAGGAGCTCATTTATTTTGTCTTGAAGTTGACTGTTAGGAATCTGAAATTTATTTTCCCCTAGAAAAATAAAGCATAGACAGGTTATTAATTTAGACTGCTGTATTTTATTTCTTTAGAGAATATAGATGAATATTAAATCTATTTTAAAAACCCTGTTTTCTCATTCACAAGCTACTTTTCTGTAGAATATATTTGCATTTTCTAGTTTTGCATACCATCCACATACCTGTTCCCAGTATAATTTCTCCCCCTTGCGCTGAGCTCTGGGGGGTAGGGGGTCACCAGAGGTCCAGGTGGTAGCAGTGGCCAAAGCAGAGAAGGAAGGAGAGGAAGTCTCCATGGCAACCACAGCTCAGCTGAGAGGACCCCTTCCTCAAGCCTTAAACATCTTTTGGGTGAAGGAATGAGGATTCTAAGTTTCCCAATAAGAGCAGGAGTTAAGAAAACTCCAGCAGTCTCTTTTGTTGAGATGAGACTATAGGAGCGGAAGTTATTTGCATGAAAGGAAGGTTAATAACTGAGCATCATTGGTCATCTGATGATGTCCAAGTTCTGTGTCTTATTAGTTGTTTATCTGTAGCTCCTGACAGAACGCCAAGCAAACACTGGGGTTTTAGTAAATACTGAGTTATCCCGGGAGATGATCCTTGGAAGGGTGAAAATAAGTGACTTTGGATAGGATCTAGCTAAAATAATCCTGCCTGAATTTATATTTCACTCTCTAGAGGGTTGTGAGTTTCCAAACATTTGCAAGCATTTACATACTGTGGTATATACAGAGCAGGGGTAGACACTGTTTCTGGAACAGAAATTCCTACCCCCACATGCTCAGGATCCAAAACAGCCTTCCAGGAAATGACAGCAGAGGGGACATTTCAGAATCAAATGGGAACTTGATTTGAATTATCGTTCTGTGCCACATGGCCACGTGTCTGTTTTCTCAAGCCCTCCATTTATTTATGTTTAAAAATGGAAATGCTGTTAGAAAAATTTATGGCCGCATTGGATCATGGTGAAGGTTAAATGAGATATTGGATGTAAAAGTTGCCCAGTGCATGGTAAGCAGTTAATAAATGCTAGCTTACAAGATTTCTCACTTTGGGGAAATGTAATGTGATGGGAAAATGAGAGCCCTCCTACGGACCTGAGACCAGAGGCACACCTGGGCCAGGAGTGACTTTCAGAGCTTGTCTGTCAGGTCTGAACTCCCTTAAATGCCTGATCATAGCCATTTCGGCAGATCAGGAAGAGGGAGGGCAAGGTGTGAGCGGTGAGAGTCACATTTCCTCCTGCGGGTTTGTGTCGCCCGCCACGACTTCCACATCCATTGTGTTTGTGCTCCAGGCTGCTCTATTATTAGTTTCTGCTGCTGGTTCTCCTCCAGTTGTGTGTCCATCAGGGTCCATTACAGAATATCAATCTGTCCTCACATGGCAGAAAAGCCATGCGGCGATCTATTAAAAAATACCCCCAGTAGCCTAGGCCTCTGACGGTCTTGACCCTCAGNATGTAATGTGATGGGAAAATGAGAGCCCTCCTACGGACCTGAGACCAGAGGCACACCTGGGCCAGGAGTGACTTTCAGAGCTTGTCTGTCAGGTCTGAACTCCCTTAAATGCCTGATCATAGCCATTTCGGCAGATCAGGAAGAGGGAGGGCGAGGTGTGAGCAGTGAGAGTCACATTTCCTCCTGCGGGTTTGTGTCGCCCGCCACGACTTCCACATCCATTGTGTTTGTGCTCCAGGCTGCTCTATTATTAGTTTCTGCTGCTGGTTCTCCTCCAGTTGTGTGTCCATCAGGGTCCATTACAGAATATCAATCTGTCCTCACATGGCAGAAAAGCCGTGCGGCGATCTATTAAAAAATACCCCCAGTAGCCTAGGCCTCTGACGGTCTTGACCCTCAGCAGCCTCACTGCTTGGAAGACATTGTTCCCAAACTTCCCAAGGTGCCCTTTGTTATTTGCTTCTATCACTCCTATTTGGAACTTGTTGCTCTGAACTAATGAGCCCCATGGCGAGCCCTTTGACAAAAAGGCTGTGTCTTTTGATGGTATTATCTGTTCCCTTCGCAGAAGGAAGTCAAGGTTGGGTACCTTTGATTCTGAGAGATGATCATTTCATTTGTCAAAATACACACGGGGATTGTCTTTCATTCCCTGCCTTCAAGGCAAGGTCCCCAAGTCAGTATGTCATTACCTCACCTGTCACCTATAACCACAGCCTTTTATTAACTCTGTGGTTACAGTCCTGGCATGAAAGTGCCCCGTGCTTGCTTCTGATTCTCTTCACACATCTCTGAATTTCTCCTTTATGAGTCCACATTTCACATTTTGTGTCTGTCATACTGTCTTATCCCCTCAACATCCAACCTTGGGAAAAAGTATGGGAAACTCATGTCTGTGATGTGTGGAGCAGGTGTGACACTCTCAGGCTTCTTGCTTCTCTGGAGTGAGTCATGACCTCACAGCACCCATCCTGGATTGGCTGTTGAGTTTCTTGTCTTCAGGAGTGTTTGCTCCTGCGGTTCTTCAGTCATCAATGTGCTTGTGAATTTCTCCTTCCCCTCCTTTCTGTCTTAACAGTCATCTGAAGGAACTGGACAAAAAGCAGCTGATTAACACATGTTAACTGATCAAGCTGTGGTTGCTGAGAGTCCGTTGAATTGAGAGAGAAGGAGAAAAGAAGGAGAAAAAAAAAAGAGATGAACAGAATTGAGGTAGCAGATGAAAGTCAGCTGGAGGGAAAGAAGTTATAACCTAACATGGGTGCTGTTATGGGCCAAGAATTCTTCTAGCCTCTTTTTATACCCAAGTCCACTTCATTCTTGTATCAAACACTTGAAATGGATATGTGAATGGGGGTACTGTAGCATGTTTATAGTCAGTGTGGACTTCAGAGGCTGATTGCCTGGGAGTTAATCCTCACCCCTCTATTAATTAATTAGGAGGCTTTGAGAAATTACTTAACTCCTCTGTGTCTCAGCTTCCTTCTTTACAAAATGAATCTAATAATACCTACTTTGTACAATTTTCCTAATAATTAAATATGTTAATATATATAAGCTATATAGAACAGATCCTGCTACATAGTAAATGTTCATTAAGAATTAGTTATTATATTAATAATTGTATTCTCACTTGTAGAGCCTGGCCAGGTCTACAGTATTTGTCCACCAGGGACAGCACAGGCCTGACTGTGGACAGTCATACAGCTTTGTCTAGGCAGAGATCCCTAAAGTTCATGGCCAGCTGTCCTAGTGACTTGAGGGGAACAGGGCACTCTTCTCACACTCACCTCATGCACCGGGAATGCCAATAGCTTCTCACACTCTGTTCTGTGGCAGATTTTGGCATATGTTTCCTTTTACATATTATTACCATAAACTGTTAAATCCCTTCTGTAATGAGAAGCAAATTGGGAACTAATTAAATGTAATCTTTCTGGGAAAAAAAAAAACCCTGTTTGGGCTCTTCAGAGTGGGACAGACTCCATTTTATAATTTCTTTCTGAGAGTTCCCCACTTCCTATTTAGAACTCTTTCAATTATTTATTAGCTTAAGAAAGATACCATGAAAGGTCCCCTAGGCAGATGAACATACAGTGAAATAAAGTACATTTTCTTATTAGAAGCTTTATCCATTCTGGTGCTCACCAGGCTACAGACTTCAGAGGAACTGGAAAGGATTCAGCCCATCTCTGAATTCCTGTGGTTCCTTGAATCACTAGCAAATTGTTCAGTCGTTACTTGATATCTAATTGCTTATAGGTCAAGATATCCAATTCTTAACTGTAAATTCAATGACGCTACAGACCACGCCATATGTATTTTCCCGTGGACTCATCCTATATCTGACAAGCATGTGAATTCCCCTTCAGTCCCCATCTCATGAAAGCAACTCGGTTACCACAGTTCTGGAGCCCCATGTACTTGATATGGCTCTGTCAGGATGGCCAGCTGTCAGCCTTCTCTTCTCATCACACATGTGCTCCAGTTACAGGAACCTTCTCTCACCATCTTGAAGGTACTGGGAAAAGTCCTTCTACCACAGGACCTTTGCATGTCCTATCTGTTTTGCTCCAGGTCCAGGTCCCTGAATAAACTGGGAGAATAAGTCATCTACGGCAATGCAAAGGCAAGAAGGGAGTTTTATTTCTAACTCGAGTTAGGGCACTCTGCCACGTCCAATGCAGTGGAGTGAGGCAAGAGAGCCCCGAGCCCAGGATCAGAGGGGTATTTATAGACTTAGAACAAAGACAGCTATTTGGCATAAGCTGATTGGTTATACAATGCACGTGCGTGGACTTAGGGCTTCTTGGCATTTACTAATTGGCTAGTTTTTGCGCATGCGGGCTCGCTTAGGGGACTTTTTGTATTATCTGGGCTAGTTCTAACCAGGCTACAGGGAATATGCTGACTGGCTGAGTATCAAGGTCGGGGGGATGATGATCTCAGCTCCTTCTGGGCAGTGACCCAGCTTTTCCCGTGATTGTTACTTTTTCCGTGATTGTAGCTCTGGCCCACTTTAGTCCTTGAAGCTTGTCATGGCTTCTGTCAGGTCTCAACACTATCCCCACTGTCTCATTGTCCTCCCTGCCTCCTTGCTCTTCTCATCATCACACTTTTCTCCTACCTACTTAATGTCTATTCATCCTTCAGATACTTTGACTCCCCTTATGTGCCCCTCCCAACATTCCTCACTTCCACACTCATCCAAGTACAGTTCTTTGATATTAGCAATCAGTGAATATCTTCATTTCATTGAAAGTACTTCTTAATATTTATAATTAAAAGTTGTATTGATGCAGCTATTTGAATAATGTCATTCTCCTGACTAGCTCGAAGTCTCCATTAGAGAAGGAACTGTTTTTGTTCATCATTGTATCTTCAGCATTGGACACAGTATTTAGCACAAAAGAAGGTTGCAATAAATATTTTTGAGTTAATTGATGCTCAACAAGTGTTTTGATTTTCAGTAGCTAAAGGTTTGGTTGTTATTACATTGGTAGATTCAGTAAAGTTTTCTAGAACCAAGATTCAGCATAGGGTTTCCTGTAGTATCTTCAAGTAGTTCCAGTCTGAAACTGTGCTCTGAATAGGTGTAACTGGTATGCAGTAGACAGGCTTCTATAGGATAAAGAGAGGTCATGAAAAGATGTAGGGGAGTGGTGTTTAAATTTCTGGAAAGGAGATAGACTCTAGGTGTATTGAAGGAGTCAATAGAGGTTGGCCATAGCAAATGTAGGCAGTGAAGTAGGAGAAGGTTTCTGACTTTGACAGATTGATAAATGATGCTGCCCCTTACCAAGAGAGGTTCCATATGGGGGAAACAGCTTTTGTTGTTTGGAGGTGGATAAAGTGGATAAATTGGTTTTAAAGTATATATTAAAGGATGACGAGACTGCTTGCTGGCCCCAAATATCCATGTTCTCTCTTAAAAATCACATGTCCATGTTTCCTGGAGGCTTTCTCAGCTTGCTTGCCCCTGAGTGATGATCATTAATTACGTGCTAGCCAGTGGGATATAAACACGTCTTTGGAAACTTCTTTCAACCAGTGTTCTCTCTCTTCCTCATTTCCTCAGTTATTCTGTTGGGAATCCAGATGTGTTGGCTAGGATTCCAAAAGCCATCTTAGACCCTAAGATAGAAGCTGCATATGGAAGATAGTGAAGCGAGGAGATAAATTGTCTTGAGACCCTGTTGACTGTAGCCTTTTCAAGCGTGGCTGCCAGTTTGGATACATGAGTATGGATCAGTTAGCTTCTTTCATTAACCATACCTATCATCACCCAATGGCCTCGTGAATAAAGTGACCATTCTGGGAGAAATGGAGGCTATACCCAGGCTTAGCAGATGGGCTTCTGCTTATCAAGATCGATCTTATCTGGCTATGGCCATTGCTGCCTATCAGCAGCTGAGATCAACACAGGGTTCCCAATATGGTGCCCTTCCCTGGGGAGATCATCCAGCTATCTAGTAATGAGTTGTTTATACTGGACCACTCCTATCACAGAAAGGGCAGTGTTTCATTCCCCCTGGAATAGATAATTGCTCTGGATATGGATTTGCCTTCCTTGCTCACAGTGCTTCTCTCAGAGGTAACATCCATGGATTACAGAATGACTTATAGTATTGTACACAGGATTGCTCCTCATCAGGTTGCTCACTACCAAGAGTGGGAATGGACCTTGCTCATGGAATTCAGTGGTCTTAACACATTTCTTTGGAGTTTCCCTGGTGGCTTAGATGGGGAAGAATCTGCCTGCAATGCAGGAGACTCAGGTTCAATCCCTGGGTTGGGAAGATCCCCTGGAGAAGAGAATGACTAACCACTCCAGTGTTCTTTTATGGAGAAGCTCATGGACAGATACAACTTACCGACACACACACATGCACGCACACGCACACGCACACACACACACATACACACACCATGTTTCTTACCATCCTGAAGCAGCTTGTTTGCTAGAGTTCTGAAATAGCCTTTTGAAGACTCAGAATCAACAGAATACAGAATCTCTCTCTCTTGATTTCTTGGTCTCTCTGTGTCTCTTTCAATGTGTGTGTGTATGTGTGTGTGTGTGTGTGTGTATATATATATATCCATATCTATAGAGACCTTGGAGTTGTTTCACTCTTTTTAGATTCCCTTCATTGTTTTACCTCACCTCATTACTGGAGATGGACAGGCAACCCTCTGACTTCCTGGTACCCATGAGGTAGAGGAGGCAGTATACTGGTTAATGATTCATTATCTAGAGCTGTCAAAGTGTCAGAGTGAAAGTCTGTTTGATTCTTTGCAACCCACGGACTGTTGCCTGCCAGGTTCCACTGTCCATGGAATTCTCCAGGCCAGAATACTGGAGTGGGTAGCTGTTCCCTTCTCCAGGGGATCTTCCCAATCCAGGGATTAAACCCAAGTCTCCCACATTGCAGGCATATTCTTAACTGTCTGAGCCACCAGGAAAGCTCAAGAATACTGGAGTGGGTAGCAAAATCCCTTCTCCAGGGCATCTTTGTGACCCAGGAATCAACTGGGGGTCTCCTGCATTGCAGGTGGATTCTTTACCAACTGAGCTACCAGGGAAGGCCCCTAGAGCTGGGATTGCCCAAATTTGGTGGATTCCAGATTCTCATATGTCCTTGAGTAGTTCGGGGCCCTTGAATGCATAGCCTCAGCAAGGGTGGTTATGGTATGATGACTTACTTTGGTCATTACGACTGTTCTCCACAGGTATGATTATGTTGTCAATGATATAATTCAAAGCCATTAAAAGTACTTCTGCGTGAAGAGTAGGTTTTATTATTATTTTTTTCTCTGTATTAAGGGTAGCGGTAAAACATACTAGCTTTATATTCCAAGATTTTAAATCTAAGAGATATGAATGCATTATGACCCGTGTAACCTTAGGGGAATTAGTTAATCTCCCTGAAGACGCAGTCTCATAATTTGTAAAATGGGGGTTAAAATACATTACCTTCATTACCAAGCTGCTTAAAAGAGAAAATAAAGGATATGAGTGCATACAGTGCTTAGTAAACTGTAAGGGTATAGTAAATAATGGCTGTTATTGTTTTAGAAGTCAAACTACTGCCCCGTGAGGGTCCAAACCTTTTTGATATTAAAAAGTTCATTCCCCAAAAGAAGGTGTCTCCACTGATCTCTGGGATTTTTCTCCAGGCCATGCCATCAGTCCTTTCTAGCCTTTGTTCAATACCTATAGGGAGAAGCTAATGTGTTTAACTCACCTGTGTTAATGGTTTAATTTGTTTCCCCTCCCAAGTAACCTTGCATCAGGGAGACTCTCGGGGCCTTAATGAAAAGTGGTGACTAATGTGAGGACGGCAGGCACCTGGCAGGGCCAGAGAACAAGATGCCCCTGGGTGAGGGGCTCATTTCCAGGGCAGCTGGAGCGGGAGGGCTTGTTCAGCCCGCCTCTGGGTGAGGCTGGCCTTGTTCTGCAGAAGAATAAATCTGTAAAATCAATACCAGCTCCTGTTGTTCTCAAGTTTTACTCCTTGCCTTTAGGTGCAGACACACAATGGGCACTCAGTAAATATTTATTGAATGCAGATGGAAGAAGAAGGGGGGTCAGCAAGGGCAGGGATTGAGAGGCTCTCTTCAAGAGGTCAAGGGTACACTTGAGAAAAGATGACTTGGAGCAGAGCGCTGACTCAGCGTGATTTCCTGTCATTGTATTTCCTTTCACTTTTATCATTATTTCACTCCTTATTAGTTGACTCTTTATTTTTCTTAGTCTGTGACAAAGAACACAGTAGTTTGGGCTAACCTCACCAGTCCAGACCGGAGAAGGCCATGGCACCCCACTCCAGTGCTCTTGCCTGGAAAATCCCATGGACGGAGGAGCCTGGTGAGCTGCAGCCCATGGGGTCGCGAAGAGTCGGACACGACTGAGTGACTTCCCTTTCACTTTTCACTTTCATGCATTGGAGAAGGAAATGGCAACCCACTCCAGTGTTCTTGCCTGGAGAATCCCAGGGATGGGGGAGCCTGGTGGGCTGCCGTCTATGGGGTCTCACAGAGTTGGACACGACTGACGCGACTTAGCAGCAGCAGCAGCACCAGTCCAGAGTAAAAAGTAAGACCATTCAGTTAGTGCTGCTAATTAACATAATATCTGCCGCTTAACTGATTGAATACTTGGCCATAGTTAAAAATATAATATTATAAAACCAATTCTAGAT
Organism: Neotragus pygmaeus; assembly: GCA_006410875.1. Taxonomy (NCBI): domain Eukaryota; kingdom Metazoa; phylum Chordata; class Mammalia; order Artiodactyla; family Bovidae; genus Neotragus; species Neotragus pygmaeus. Next base: position 13,854 of record SJYV01008157.1, read on the forward strand.
ATGACACTGCATTGTGGGGAGGGAAAGTGCGTTGCTTTCTCTGGGCTGTGCGGCACGGAGTCCAGGGCAGCTAGTGTGCAAAACACCTGAACTCCCCAGTGGGTTTTAGGACAGCATTTTTAAAGGCAGGGTGATGGAGGGGTAGTGCAGGGTATGTGATCAGCTCCTGCACAATTCTCTGATTCATTGATGGTGAGGTTGCAATGTTGAGGGCAGTGTCACAGGGGTTAATGTCACCGATCCTGAGGCTCCAGTAGGTCTGGGGGTTCATGCTCGTGGCCATCAAGTACTCAACTTCTTCCATTTGATTTGGAGTTTTAGCATCTGTAAAACAACTTAGAAAACCTGTATCTGACATTATTATCTAGTTACTTAAACTGCTGCTACTGCTGCTGTTGCTAAGTCGCTTCAGTCGTGTCTGGCTCTGTGCGACCCCATAGACGGCAGCCCACCAGGCTCCCCAGTCCCTGGGATTCTCCAGGCAAGAACACTGGAGTGGGTTGCCATGTCCTTCTCCAATGCATAAAAGTGAAAAGTAAAAGTGAAGTTGCTCAGTCGTGTCCGACTCTTAGTGACCCCATGGACTGCAGCCTATCAGGTTCCTCCATCCATGGGATTTTCCAGGCAAGAGTACTGGAGAGGGGTGCCATCACCTTCTCTGAGTTACTTAAAAGAGGAGCTAAATCACAAGACTGGGGGAGGGGCCTCTGCTGGGAAGGTCCCCTAGGGTCCTGCTTAGTTACAATGTTACACATTAATAACTGGAAGAACTTTGTGTCCCATACAGTTTGAACTTTGTTTCTCCCCAGCTGGTGCTGAGAGCTATGTGATACCATGATCTCTGGCCCCACACTTTGGTGTCATGACCCCACCTGAGTTGGCAGCATGGAGATTCAGACTCCTCCTGGAAGCCATTCCCAGACCATGACAAGCAACTAATAGTTAATTAAATGTGGCAGTGACTGTGAACCATATTAATAGAGCCAGTAAACTTGAACCAATTCAACCTCCTCTTAGAGGTTCTGAAAAATGGTTGCTCTGTCACAAGGGAGAGCCTTTTGCAAGAGAGACCAGCTACAGTGGAAAAAGACAGTCATCTTAACTGAGATTTGATTAAAACATCTGATCTTTGGCAAATGTTATGAAAATATAGAAATATGAACACATTAGTGGGCATTAGGAAGGCCCCTGAAACTTCAGCCTCATTAGCTTCAGGACTAAACTGCCCCTGAGGCCTTTGCTTCTTAAGTACCATATTTTTGAGCATCCCTGTGCTGCAGGGCTCAGATTTTAATTTTTCTTTCTTGTTTGGTCCTGCTCATTCCCTTCCTTGATGATTTCACCCAGTTCCCTGCCTCTAAGTACTGTATCTACATTTAGACAACGTCTACTCCCTAGAGCTTCAGAATCCCATGTCTAAGTATCTTTTCAGGATCTCCTACCGGATGTCACTCAAACTCAGCATCACTGCACTGAACTCTGATTCTTGCTCTCTGAACCTTTACTTGTAGGCTTCTCAGTTAATGACAGCTTTATCTTTTCAGAGTGACTTCCTTGGACATGGACATCGAGGTCCTTCACTTTATGGCAGCAGAAACCTCCTCGAGGGCCTTTCTGCTGCTTCTGTGGTTCTCAGCACACCAGCCTCTAAAATGTGAATCATTTTGTGAAATGGAGTATTTCCTGCCTTATCAGTAAACAAGAATGTCACAGCTATCCTCGAGCTGGTGAGCCCTAAGGGACTTCACGGAGGAGACGTGTGCCTGCTAACAGGCTACATCAACCCCCTAAAGACAGGGGACACAAAAACTCAGGATGCTGGCCCCCGAGGGCTGAGATGCATATGAAAGGAAAGATTTCAGTAAGCCCAGATGCTTGCATCTTCCTAGATGCAGAAGAGTGCAAATTCCGTAGTTTGAAGTATCTGGTTTCCGTGATTGACAATAATCTTTGATGTTCAGACTCTGCCCCCTTTGCTGCAAACTTTCATGGAGCCTGATTCCTTCCCCTCCTCCTTTCTTCCTCTGAGTAGTTTTTCAGGGTTAGTTGAGATGCTGCCTTCTGGGCTTGAAGTCCTAAAAGTTTCCCACCGAATAAAACACTCTTTGCTTTTCGGTTGTGAATTTTTTTTTTTTTTTAGTTGGAGGGTCTTGTCATTCTTCTGTTCAAACCTAGTTCCCTCCTAGAAGCCAAAGGTGATAAAGTGGCCAGAAAGGCCCTAGTGACCTGGCCTCACACCGTCAGACCTCTCACCCCCTTTCCCTGTCTCACTGCTGCAATGACCCTGGCTTCTTGAGGCTCGTGGTGGTGTAGCCACGCGTTCCGGGAAACAGACTTATTCCGAAGGACAATGCAGATAGTGGAGTGCAGTCTATTACACCAGCGGGCCCAAGGCAGAGTCTCCTCTTAGCCAAGGACCCTGGCCAGTTTTTTGCGAAAACCTTATATACCCTAAGTGTACATGCCCAAACCCACCTCCCCAAATTCCCCGAAACTAGTCTGAACAAAGGAAAAGAAAGATACAATCAAAGTTAACCTGTGATTCATATGCCTTCAGCCTAGGTAGTTAACGGTGGACAATTATCAATAGACCTATGGTCATACCTCAATAAGCATGATAGAATGTATGATTCTATTCGGTTACACAGATAATTAGGGTTTTCTTTTAGGCAATGGGAGAGTCTAGGTATGAGCCCTGGGGCTCTTGCTTTCAGGGGCCTGGTTTTCCAGTTGGTGTGTCGTTTTCATAGATACCGGGCATAGAGCTCAAAGTCCGCAGTCCGGCCCTAGATGGAGTCTTGCTTTCAAGATGGAACCTGTTCTGTTTCCTCCTTCAGTGGAACATACCAGGTGAGATTCTTAGGGCCTTCATCTCAGGTATTTGCTTCGATAACTTCCTTCCCTCCGAGTATACCCTCAGGTCTCACGTACCCAGGGACGCTGTACTGGCCATCCTGCAACCCATCCACTCAGCATCTCTCATCCCTCTTACCCAGCTCTGCTGCTTCTGCATTACCATAGCACTCCTCACTGGCTAGCATACAATATATCTACCTACTAATCATGTTGATATTTTTATAGTTGCTGGTATACTGTATTATTCGTAGCTTACTGTCTCGCCCCCCTAGTAGACTGTAAACACCACAAGGACAGGGATCTTGATCTTTTTTAATGGTATGCCCCATGAGGCTAGAAACTCATCTGGTTCTCAGAAGAACAAACTAACCTGTGAGATAGGTTCTACCACTATTACAGATTAAAAAAAGAGAGAGAGAGAGAGAACAGTTAAATAGCTTGCCAAGATCAAAGTAGTAGAGGTGGAATTCAAACTCAGAGAGCCCACAGAGCTTGCACCCTTGACCGGTGCGCAGTGTCACCGTGCAGCGTTATGGACGGGCAAGGCAACCAATGGGGAGGAGGGCTGGTGGCCCTGGGGGCTGGGAACCCCCTGCACCTGTGTGCTCACCCCAGGTTAGTAACATCTGAGCTTAATGCCAGTCTCAGATGAATGTTCCTGGATTAAAACTTAATGCTTCCAAAAATAAGCCACTTATATATATGAAGTATAATTATGACTTTATGATTTTCCCAAGGAAATAGTCATATTCTCTCCCTATTCTGTGTATTCTATCTGGCCCTTTGCAGAGCTCAGTTACTTTCACCAAAAGATATAGGATGCACTGGGCTATGATTCTGTGCTAATGAGAGACAGGAAAATCACAACAATATTTCCAAACACAGTATTACAACAACACCTTGTTCTGAAGATCAGGGTGATTTGCATGAGGTAAGAATCTCCTGATTAGGTGGAAAAGCTGTTCTTGAGGGACGTCAGTACAAGTAGAGNCACATCTAGATGTGTATAAGAGACAGGGTCTCACGTACCCAGGGACGCTGTACTGGCCATCCTGCAACCCATCCACTCAGCATCTCTCATCCCTCTTACCCAGCTCTGCTGCTTCTGCATTACCATAGCACTCCTCACTGGCTAGCATACAATATATCTACCTACTAATCATGTTGATATTTTTATAGTTGCTGGTATACTGTATTATTCGTAGCTTACTGTCTCACCCCCCTAGTAGACTGTAAACACCACAAGGACAGGGATCTTGATCTTTTTTAATGGTATGCCCCATGAGGCTAGAAACTCATCTGGTTCTCAGAAGAACAAACTAACCTGTGAGATAGGTTCTACCACTATTACAGATTAAAAAAAGAGAGAGAGAGAGAGAACAGTTAAATAGCTTGCCAAGATCAAAGTAGTAGAGGTGGAATTCAAACTCAGAGAGCCCACAGAGCTTGCACCCTTGACCGGTGTGCAGTGTCACCGTGCAGCGTTATGGACGGGCAAGGCAACCAATGGGGAGGAGGGCTGGTGGCCCTGGGGGCTGGGAACCCCCTGCACCTGTGTGCTCACCCCAGGTTAGTAACATCTGAGCTTAATGCCAGTCTCAGATGAATGTTCCTGGATTAAAACTTAATGCTTCCAAAAATAAGCCACTTATATATATGAAGTATAATTATGACTTTATGATTTTCCCAAGGAAATAGTCATATTCTCTCCCTATTCTGTGTATTCTATCTGGCCCTTTGCAGAGCTCAGTTACTTTCACCAAAAGATATAGGATGCACTGGGCTATGATTCTGTGTTAATGAGAGACAGGAAAATCACAACAATATTTCCAAACACAGTATTACAACAACACCTTGTTCTGAAGATCAGGGTGATTTGCATGAGGTAAGAATCTCCTGATTAGGTGGAAAAGCTGTTCTTGAGGGACGTCAGTACAAGTAGAGAGCTGGCTTCTATAATCTGGGTTCTGGAAGCTATTTATATACTGTGGATTATTTGAGAAGTAAAATCTATTAAGATTATAGCAGTTTTTACTATGCCTCCATCATCTCTGAGTATAGATCAATGCAGAAGAATTTTGCAGGCATGCAGTGGGGCTGGGATGAGCCATTTTTGAGCCTATATTTCTGATAAGCCACATATTAATACCATGAGTGTGTTTCTGGACTCTTGCAAAACCTTATATCTAGTCTCCTTGCTTTCCTTTGCCCATGTCCTCTGGTATACCACCCCTAAAACTACCTTTCACGAACACAGACTTCTCTACTTTAAAACCCTCCATGCATTCGTTACCTGCTCTATAGGGAGTATATACATTTAAATGTGCCATCCACTCAGTTAATCTGGGCAGACTCACTATTTCCTCTGCCCTACCCCACACTGGGCTTCCCTGGTGACTTAGTGGTAAAGAATCTGCCTGGAATGCAGGAAACCAGGTTGGATTCCTGGAAGATCCCTTGGAGAAGGGAATGTCTACCCACTTCGGTATTCTTGCCTGGGAAATTCCAAGGACAGATGAGCTTTGTGGGGCTCAGTCCATGGGGTTGCAATGAGTCCGACATGGACTGAGCAACTAACACTTTCACTTCCATATCCCCACTTTACTTTCTGTTTCTGGATCACAGTGCATCCCCAAGAACCCATCTATGGAAAGTCCTTTTCTCTGGCTCTGTCCAGCCAAGTTATACCCGATTTTTGAGAAGGAACAGAAATGTTACCACTTACAGGAAGCCTTCCCAGCTACATCTCAGCCTTCACCAGCCCCAGCAAATTTACAAACAGACACACAGATACATACTGTAGAAATAATAGTATTCTGTCCTTCCATAGGCCTCCATTCGTACTTCAGGGAACGGTGGTATTGCTTTTGTTTGGGTGATTTCCCTTTGTTTTGCCCTGATTTGTAGAATCGCCGAAAATCTCAAAGAACTGAAAAATTCCTTTGGGTGCTTCTGGAAGGTTAGTGGGTTTCAGTGTGTCTGAACTACTCATAATGGGGATTGTTATGTGAAAGGTGACTTGGGGGAGCACAGAAAAGGTGAATGGAAAGCTCTTTAGTGCCCATCTGTGCACTCAAACACACTCTCACTTATTGAGTTCAACAAGCCTTTATGGAGTCCCATTTCCATTGTGCATCATCCAGGCCTGGAGCTGACCTGGTGCCCACACAGGCCGCCATCTGCACTCCTGGAGCTCAGTGCACAGAAAACAGTGGTTCTGCCTCGATGAGTGGGCAGGCTGCAACCACGCTGCGGCCTTTCCTAGTTCTTTAGCTAGAAGATGAAAGGCTTTGTGTTTTATTTACCCTGATCTACATTGGCTTTAATAAATTGTCATTAATTAGAATGATAAAAACTTCTTTGCATATGGAGCTGGGATCAATAAACAGCTGATGATGGAAGGATGGAGGAAGAGAGAGATGGAGTGGGACAGAGGGAGGTCTCTTGGTTACCAAACCATTTAAAGCTTCTGGTCCTAACTAGAAAGAAATCGTGGTCTTCTTCACATCAAAAGATGGTACTGTAAACTCTTGCAACACTGGCAACCAAACCAGTGTAAGAATAAAAGTAAGACCAAAATGAAATAAACAAATGAAAACTCCTGGCAAAGAGCCTAAGGATCAGAGGGAAGCATTCCCTCATGAATCCCTCATCATTCTGATGATGTAATTGCTCAACCTGTCTCCCCTTTGTTGTTGTTCAGTTGCTCAGTCCTGTGGGACTCCTCTTTGCAACCCCATGGACTGTAGCACGCCAGGCTTCCCTGTCCATCACCAACTCCCAGAGTGTGCTCAGACTCATGTCCATTGAGTGGGCAATGCCATCCAACCATCTCTTCCTCTGCTGTCCCCTTCTCCTCCTGCCTTCGGTCTTTCCCAGCATCAGGGTCTTTTGTGAGTCGGCTCTTCATATCAGGTGGCCAAAGGATTGGAACTTCAGCTTCAGCATCAGTCCTTCCCATGAATATTCAGGATTGATTTCCTTTAGGATGGACTGGTTTGATCTCCCCCTACATCGCCCTTTTTCTAAGCGACTTCCAAAAAACACATTCTCTTGGGGTTTGCATGCCTAGGAGGCTTTGGAGATTAGATGGAGGGAAACAGAATACATTTAAGAGGACCATAATTGTCTCTCTTGCCTTTTTCCCTCCATTCCTATGGGCTCTGGAAACTTCAGGGTCTTATTTAACGCCAAGCAGTGCAGGTGGGGTAAAGACCTACTTGTGTCATGAAAATCCTACCGCAGTTGGCAGCGTTGAGGGCTGGAGGGTGGGAAGGAAGAGGAAAAGTTTGCAGTGCTGACTGAGACAACAACCACACAGACAAGACCCTGGAGGCTCTTCCAACCAGCGCTCATTACAAACTCAATCGCCAGGCTTTGAGCGCTGCAAGCTCAGCCCTCGGGCGCATGCGGTGTTTGCCGAGGACAAACACGAATTCTCCTTCCTCTCCGTGGTGTTTCTTTACCTGTCCTCCAAGAACCCGGGGAAGGGGAAGATTCTTGGAGATTGGGGAAATTTTTTCCTGCACTCTGTATTACCCTGTTCTGTCTCAATCATCTCAATATACAAAAAGTCGATTTGGAGGAAGGCTAGCATAAAGAACACAACGGCTAAGCTGCGAGGGCTGTTGAATTTTTAATCCACTAACCCTTTTGTCCCCTTCTCTATTTATTATCTATTTTCAAAGCCCACGTGGAAAAGGATTGTCTAAACCCCATTCACTGGCAGCCGTTCAAAAGGCTTCGCCTGGTAGCCCAACTAGGGGAAAAGCAGGAGCGAGTTCTTAGAAAAATTTTCTAGGAGTCAAGAATGAGATTAGCCAGGAAACGTTTAGCATTGAAGGGAAACGTGCAAATATTAGAAATGATAACTCGGTGATTGCTGCAGACACAGCTCTCTGGCCACGCATCCTGGGGCTTTTATTCCTGTGATCCTGGCCTAGCCTCCCTGGTGGGACATCCCTCTAGATCTAGACCCAGGGACGTGTACCTGCCGCTTCCGGAGCAGCAGCTTTTGTTTGTTCGCTTCTCTTGACGCAGTGAATTTCACCTGTGCCCTCAGGTGATGGGATTTGTTGCTCTTCTTCCAAAGGCTTCTGGGTTTTCTTTTGGGGGCGGGGGGCTCTGCGCTTGCTCGCAGCCAGGCTCCTCCCTGCCTCTATGTCTCCCCAGCCGCAAGCCTCCTGCATTCTCACCCACCGCTCAGCTTCCTACCGAACACCTTAACTGGAGAAGGAGCCTAAGAATGGGTACAAATTCTCCTTGGGTCTCCGGCGACTGGAGTTTTACATTGTCACGCCAGCCCACATTCAGCCTTTAGCAATTTGTTTAGACTTAGCTGATTTGTCCTTCCGAGTGTGTCTGTGTGGTGGCCAGAAGCATCTCTCCTCTGTGAACAGGTGTGTGCATTCTTCTTCTCCCTAGAGGGTCTTATCTTCCCTTACAGTCTGGGTTACTTGTAGTTTTGTAACCTCAGCTTTCTGGTACAATTGAGACAGTTGTCAGCTTGCAAATTATCTCGTGTGTGTGTGTGTGTGTATCTTTGTTGATGTGGTCATAGATGGCTGCTGTTCTTTTCAGCTTTCTACATCCTACGAAGAAGACCTACACTCTACGGAGAAGACAGAGTTAAGGGGATATGTTCACTGAACTTAGTTTCAAGGCCTATGTTTTGAGGGGATGCTTTCAGATTGCCTTTCATCCAGAGGAGAGTGATTAGGGGGTGGCTTGGCCGGGAAGCCTTTGGTAAAGAAACTAGAAACATGTGAACTGATGATAAATGATCTAACGGGAAAACTTAAAATATTCTCAGGGCAGCCATTTGGGAGCAAGGTGACATTTTGCTGATATGGCCACAACTCCAGAAGTCAGAAGTAAAGGGGTGGAGATTCCAGGGAAACAGATTTCTGCTTAGTACAAGGGGAACATGTTCTACTGAATCAAGGGAGCTGTTAAAGCTGGATGGAGTGTGTTTTTGAGGTCATGATCTCACCCTGTGATGAAGATGATACAGTTGAGTTTGCATGAAAATTTGTCAGAATATTTTTAAAGCTAGCTTTAATGTTCAGCTCGGAGTTTGAGATAGATGAACTGTGCCACGCTTTAACCACTTATAAGGAATCAATTCCATTTCAGCCTCTCTTTAAAGTTCATTCTTAGTTCCAGAGTAAGAACCCACTGCTTTAAATTCCTTGCTTACATGGTTAAAGAAAGTTATGACTTCTTAAGACAAAGTGTATGTGCCACAGTCTTGAGCACTTAGCCGTTAAATTGGGATATTTTTTGATGTGATTCAAAACAAGTATTACAAATCTTTGGTAGTGTTAGGGGTGTTTTCTACTTGGACTAGAATCTTTATCAAAACGTTTAGAAGTAAATATTAAAATTGAAGATAAAGATGATTGAGTCCAGCAAAAGTAACATAAATTTGTGCAAGAGTAAGTTGAATGACTTTTTAGGGCCCAGATTAAGAGACTGCAAAAGGTCAAAATCATTTGGTTTTGAGGAGAGAAAAAGGGAGCAATTATATTAGCTGATATGGCTCAGGTGTGAATGTATGCCTAACGCGAAACACAGGTGAAACGTACATGGCTACTTAGAGAAGAAGGGAAGCTGCAGTATTCTGTGGTGTTTCAGAAAATCAGTCACTCACACTAAACATATCAGAACCAGGAAAATCCAGTTGGGGAAGAGGAGACCATTTGGAGACAGGCCTTCTGAAAGCAGAGCTCCAGATGGTGTCAGACACCAGGTGGGTGTCACAGCCTGTGTGTGGCCTGTGACTTTGGTTTTTGAGGTGGCGGTGTTGTGTACCAACTCATGATTTCTGGGCAAAGAATGGAGGTGATTTGCTGATACTAGAAATCATACTGCCGGAACAGGAATAGCTTTTCTGTGATAGATAGTACATCTGGTTCTTGCCTCACGTGTATTGTATATTGAAAGATGAAATAGCAAAATACCTCTTCTTTGAATTGTCATGAAGAGGACACTTCGATCCAGGTCAGTGTGTACACAGAGGCGCTGGTGGCGCTATTGTAACGTAAGCAACACTTAGCTCCGGCCTCTCATTTCCCATTTCTGTATCTTTCCTCTGTGTTCTCCTTTTATTCTCTCCACCAGAATCCTCTCTCCTTATGTGGCTCCTGGCATTTCTTTGTTTACCACTTGGAAGTTAATGTTGGGTTTATAAAGAGCAATTTGGCAGATTTATTAGAGCTGAGAAAGGGGATGAATGGCAGATCTTTAGAGGAAATCACTGGACCTCCTCTACATCTAAAACAGCTACTCAGAGCAGTGGACTTTGTGTCTGATATTATACTTCAGTTCAAAGCATAAAACCCAGTAGTGTGAGTAACTAATGTGTACAATATCCAGGGAATTTGTTAATTTTTCTGCTACCCTTCTGTCCTGCATTTTGAGTATTTCTCTGCTCTCCACACTTCTTCAAGAACATTTCCTAGAGAGTCTCCAAAATGAAGTTGGGGGAAGAAAATGGAAATTGTTGTAGTTTGCTGATTTTCTTTTCTTTTCTTTCTTTCTTTCTTTCTTTTTTTTTTTTTTGAGTATAAGTAACTCACAATATTATGCTAGTTTCAGGTATCTAGCATAGCGATTCAGTATTTTTTTAAAGATTATATTCTGTTATAGGTATTATGGGATAATGGGTATAATTAATTGTATTATACAGTATATCTTGTCACTTATTTATTTTATGCATAGTAGTTTGTTTCTTAATCCCAGCCATAAAAAGGAATGCATTTGATCCAGTTCTAATGAGATGGATGAACCTGGAGTCTATTATAAGAGTGAAGGAAGTCAGTAAGAGAAAGATAAATATCATATATGAATGCGTATATACAGAATCTAGAAAAATGGTACTGAATAATTTATTTACAGGGCAGCAATGGAGAAACAGATATAGAGGATAGACTTATAGACATGGGGAGAGGGGAAGAGAGGGTGAGATGTATGAAAAGAACAATATGGAAACTTACATTGCCGTATGTAAAATAGATAGCCAAAGGGAATTTGCTGTGTGGCTCTGGAAACTCGAATAGGGGCTCTGTAGTGTGGGATGGGGAGGGAGATGGGACAGAGGTTCAAAAGGGAGGCGGGGGATATGTATACGTGTGGCCGATTCATGTTGAGGTTTGACAGAAAACAAAACTGTGTTAAGCAAGTATCCTTCAATTAAAAATAAATAAATTAATTTATCCCATACCTTGATCTCATCCTTTCCCTTTTCCTCTTGGGTAACCCCACTGGTAACTAGATTCTTGTCTGTGTCTGTGAGTCAGTTTGTTTTGTAAATATGTTCATTTGTATTTTTTGATTCCACATATAAGGGATAATCATGTAGTATTTGTTCTTTTCTGTCCAGAATGTTTCACTAAGCGTAATATTCACTAGGCCCATCCACATTGCTGCAAATGCCAGTATCTCATTCTTTTTATGGCTGAATAATAATTCATTTGGTGTATATATCAAGTCCTCTTAAGCCAATCATCTGTTGATGGCCACTTGCACTACTTCCATGTCTTGGCTGTTGAAAATAGTGCTGCTATGAACATTGGCGTGTATGCATCTTTGCAAATCAGTGTTCTTATTTTTTTCTGGTATATACCCAGGAGTAGAATTGCTGGGTCATATGGTAGTCCTTTTTTTTTTTTTTTTTTTTTAAGGAATCTTCATACCGTTTTGCCACCAACAGTGTACATGGGTTCCTTTTTTGCACATCTTCTCAGACATTTGTTATTTAAGATTTTATAAAATTTTATTTTTAATTGGAGAATAATCGCTTTACNCTCTCACCACCCTCCCCATATCATCTCTCTGGGTCATCCCAGTGCACCAGCCCCAAGCATCCTGTATCCTACCTAGACTAGTGATTCGTTTCTTATATGATATTATACATGTTTCAATGCCATTCTCTCAAATCATCCCACCCTCTGCCTCTCCCACAGAGTCCAAAAGACTGTTCTATACATCTGTGTCTCTTTTGCTGTCTTGCATACAGAGTTATCATTACCATCTTTCTAAATTCCATATATATGCATTAGTATACTGTATTGGTGTTTTTCTTTCTGGCTTACTTCACTCTGTATAATTGACTCCAGTTTCATCCACCTCATTAGTACTGATTCAAACGTATTCTTTTTAATGGCTGAGTAATACTCCATTGTGTATATGTACTACAGCTTTCTTATCCATTCGTCTGCTGATGGACATCTAGTTTGCTTCCATGTCCTGGCTATTATAAACAGTGCTGCAATGAACACTGGGGTACATGTGTCTCTTTCAATTCTGGTTTCCTCGGTGTGTATGCCCAGCAATGGGATTTGCTGGGTCATAATAGTAGCCTTGTAGAATGAATTTGGGGGTGTTTCCTCCACTTCAGTTATCTGGGATAGTTTGAGAAGGATTGATATAAGTTCTTATATATATGTTTGGTAGAATTCTGAAGTGATGCTGTCCAGTCCTGGACTTTTATTTGCAGGGAGGGTTTGCTTTTTGTTTTAATTGCAGATTCTGCCTCACTTCTGGTGATTGGTCTGTTCAAATTCTTTCTTCTGGACCCAGTCTTAGCAGGAGGTATATTTTTAAAATTTTTCTAGATTGTCAAGTTTGACACAAAACTGTTCATAGTATTCTCTTATTTTTCTTTATCTCTGTGGTATTGGATTTTATTTTTCATATGTCATTTCCTTCCCTGGTGACTCAGACGGTAAAGCGTCTGTCTAAAATGCAGGAGACCCAAGTTCGAGCCCTGAGTTGGGAAGATCACCTGGAGAAGGAAATGGCAATCCACTCCAGTACTATTGCCTGGAAAATCCCATGGACAGAGGAGCCTGGTAGGCTACAGTCTGTGGGGTCACAAAGAGTTGGACACGACTGAGCAACTACGCTTTCATGTCATTTCCTATTTTGTTTGAATCTTCTCTCTTTTCTGCTTGGTGAGTCTAGATAAAGATTTATTACTTTTGTTTATCTTTCAAAAAGCCAGTTCTTTCATTAATTTTTTTTCTACTTTTTATCTCTGTTTAGTTATTTCCTCTCTGATTTTTCTTCTTTCAGCCTAGTTTGGGCTTTGTGTATTCTTTTTCTAAATTTTTTAGGTGTTAGAGTAGGGTGTTGGTTTGAGACTTTTCTTTTTTTTTTTTTTAGGAAAGCCTATGTCACTATGAACTTTGCTTTTAGAACTGTTTCTGTTGCACCCCACAGATTTTGGAAAGTTGTGTTTTCATTTTTATATTTCTCCAAATGTCATTAAATTTCCTCTTTGATTTCATCTTTGGCCCATTGGTGTTTTAGTGGAAAGTTGTTTGGCCTCCACATATTTATTCTTTTTATGTTCCTTTGGGGAGTTGGTTTCTAGTTTCACACCATTGTGATCAGAAAAGATGTTTAATATATTCTATTCTCTTAATTTTTGTTGAGGCTGGTTTTGTGATGGCCCAGTGTGTGGTCTGTTCTGGAGAACATCCCATACGTGCTTCAGAAGCTTGTGGATTCTGCTCTTACAGATGTGCTTTCCTGTAGATATCAGTGGAATCTAACTGGTCTGTTGAGTCACTTAGGACTTCTGTTGCCTTGTTGAATTTCTTGCTGATGATCTGTTGACACATTGACGTCAGTGGATGTTAAAGCCTCCGACTATTGTATTATTGTCAATTTCTGCTTTATATCTGATAGTATTTGCTCTACATATTTAGTATTTGCTTTACATATTTCAGTTCAGTTCAGTTGTTCAGTCGTGTCCGACTCTTTGCAACCCCATGAATTGCAGCACGCCAGGCCTCCCTGTCCATCACCAACTCCCGGAGTTCATCTCTCAAACACATGTCCATCAAGTCAGTGATGCCATCCAGCCATCTCATCCTCTGTCATCCTCTTCTCCTCCTACCCCCAATCCCTCTCAGCACAGAGTCTTTTCCAATGAGTCAACCCTTTGCATGAGGTGGCCAAAGTATTGGANGGCAATCCACTCCAGTACTATTGCCTGGAAAATCCCATGGACAGAGGAGCCTGGTAGGCTACAGTCTGTGGGGTCACAAAGAGTTGGACACGACTGAGCAACTACGCTTTCATGTCATTTCCTATTTTGTTTGAATCTTCTCTCTTTTCTGCTTGGTGAGTCTAGATAAAGATTTATTACTTTTGTTTATCTTTCAAAAAGCCAGTTCTTTCATTAATTTTTTTTCTACTTTTTATCTCTGTTTAGTTATTTCCTCTCTGATTTTTCTTCTTTCAGCCTAGTTTGGGCTTTGTGTATTCTTTTTCTAAATTTTTTAGGTGTTAGAGTAGGGTGTTGGTTTGAGACTTTTCTTTTTTTTTTTTTTAGGAAAGCCTATGTCACTATGAACTTTGCTTTTAGAACTGTTTCTGTTGCACCCCACAGATTTTGGAAAGTTGTGTTTTCATTTTTATATTTCTCCAAATGTCATTAAATTTCCTCTTTGATTTCATCTTTGGCCCATTGGTGTTTTAGTGGAAAGTTGTTTGGCCTCCACATATTTATTCTTTTTATGTTCCTTTGGGGAGTTGGTTTCTAGTTTCACACCATTGTGATCAGAAAAGATGTTTAATATATTCTATTCTCTTAATTTTTGTTGAGGCTGGTTTTGTGATGGCCCAGTGTGTGGTCTGTTCTGGAGAACATCCCATACGTGCTTCAGAAGCTTGTGGATTCTGCTCTTACAGATGTGCTTTCCTGTAGATATCAGTGGAATCTAACTGGTCTGTTGAGTCACTTAGGACTTCTGTTGCCTTGTTGAATTTCTTGCTGATGATCTGTTGACACATTGACGTCAGTGGATGTTAAAGCCTCCGACTATTGTATTATTGTCAATTTCTGCTTTATATCTGATAGTATTTGCTCTACATATTTAGTATTTGCTTTACATATTTCAGTTCAGTTCAGTTGTTCAGTCGTGTCCGACTCTTTGCAACCCCATGAATTGCAGCACGCCAGGCCTCCCTGTCCATCACCAACTCCCGGAGTTCATCTCTCAAACACATGTCCATCAAGTCAGTGATGCCATCCAGCCATCTCATCCTCTGTCATCCTCTTCTCCTCCTACCCCCAATCCCTCTCAGCACAGAGTCTTTTCCAATGAGTCAACCCTTTGCATGAGGTGGCCAAAGTATTGGANATATTGAAGGGTTTTGTTTTTTGTTGTTCAATCAGGCACCCTATGTCTTTTGATTGAAGCATTTAATCTCTTGACATTTAAAGTAATTATTGATAGGTGTGTACTTATTGCCATTTTATTCCTTGTTTCCTGCTTGTTTTTGTAGTTACTCTTTGTTCATTTCATCATCTTTTTGTTTTTCCCATTGTGATATGATGACTTTTCCGTGAAATGCTTAAGTTTCTTTCTTTTCTTTGGTATCTATTGTAGGTTTCTATTTGTGGTTACTGTGGAGTTTATGTATTTTGACTTATAAGTCTATTCATTTTAAACTGGTGATTGTCTAAGTTTAAACACATTCTAAAAGATCTACAGTTTTATTCTGCTCTCCCACATTTTGTGTTTTTGATGTCCCATTTTATATCTTCATACTTTTCCCTTTACTGTTTACTGTAGTTATTGTTGTTTTTATAATTTAAAAAATCTGTATACTGGCCTATTGAAGTGATTTTATATTTGCCTTTCCCATTGGGATTTTCCCTTTCCTATAAATATTTGCTTCTTTTCCAGTTAGAGAGGGTCCTTCAACATTTTCTTCTAGAGTAGTATTAGTATTGCTGAATTCTTTTTTTTTGCTTGAGAAATTCTTTATCTCTTGTAGTCTAAATTATAATCTTCCTGCGTAGAGTATCCTAGATAGTAATTTTCCCCTTTTGGGATTTTAAATATGTCATGCCCTTCCTCTCTGACATGCAAAGTTTCTACAGAAAAATCAGCTGATAGTCTTAAGTGGATTCCCTCAAATGTGACTCTGTTTTTCTCTTGTTACCTGTAGAAATTCTTCTTTAACTTTTGCTATTTGAGTTATGGTTTGTCTTCATTTGTGGTTCTATTTGCGTTCATCTTGTTTGGAACCCTCTGTGCTTTTAGATTTAGTAACTTTTCAGCCCGAGTTTCCTCAAATGCATTTTTGATCCCCTCCTCTTCTTTCTTTTCCTTTTGGGTTTCCTGTTATGTGTATGTCCCATAAATCTCATATGTTTCTTTTTATTATTTGTCTTTCTGTCTTTTTTTTTTGGCCTCATCACTGTTTTCAAGATGCTAGTTTCCCAACCAGACATTGAACCCAGGCCCCCTGCATTGCAAGTACAGAGTCCTAACTATGGGACTGTCAGGGAATTCCTCTGTCTGATGTTCTGATTGGGTGATTTGCATAATTTTATCTTCTTAGATCTCTTATGCATTATTCTGTGCCATTTAGTCAGCTATTCATGGCTTCTAGAGTGCTTTTTATCTTAGAAATTAAGCTATATATTTTTGATTGGGTCTTTTTTTAATAGTTTCTAGTTTTTTGTTTAAATGATCTGAGTTTATGTTGGTGTTCTCTGTTAATTCAGTTAGCATGTTTGTTACCAACTTTCAGAACTCAGGACCTGGAAGGCTGATTTTCTCTGTTTTATTTTTTCAGGGGTTCATTCTTGCTCTTTCAATTGGGAGTTATCCCTCTGCCTTTTCAATTTATTAACTTTATAAATTTAGATGAAACAGTTATCTGTTGTGGTCTAGAAGGGGGGTTCTTAACATGAAAGTGTTCCTATGTTGACTGTGTGTGCCCAATATTTTTGGTGTGAGGACTGGATTTAATGTAGATGCAGGCCACATCTTTCCCCAGTGTGTGCTGGCCATTATCGCTTTGATAGGGGGCTTTGCCTGGAGTTGGAGGATCTGAGGCCTGCATAGAGTGTCAGGTGGGACTTCCTCTAGCTCAGTGGCAGTCATCATCCTGTTCAGGGTGGGGTCAGCTCACAAGGCTTTTTCAGCCTTTCTGGTCTCCCAGCTGTTAGCACCAAAGGAACTTGTTTCCTACATGTAGGCCATCGGGACTGAGACACACAATCACCCTGAGTCACTTCCCAGGGTGAGAGACTCTCCATGTGGTCCTTCTTGTCCTCTTAGACACCTTTCAGTGGCACAAATCTGGACCCAATGTTTCCCTCCACCCCACCCATCTTATCCAGTTACTGGAGAAAGAAATGGCAACCCACTCCAGTGTTCTTGCCTGGAGAATCCCATGGCCAGGCGATCCTGACAGCCTCAGTTCAGTTCAGTTGTTCAGTCGTGTCTGACTCTCTGCGACCCCATGGACTGCAGCACTCCAGGCTTCCCTGTCCATCACCAACTCCCAGAGCCTACTGAATCTCATGTCCCTTGAGTTAGTGATGCCATCCAACCATCTCATCCTCTGTCATCCCCTTCACCTCCTGCCTTCAATCTTTCCCAGCATCAGGGTCTTTTCCAATCAGTTCGTTCTTCTCATCAAGTGGCCAAAGTATTGAAGTTTCAGTTTCAGCATCAGTCCTCCCAGTGAACATTCAGGACTGATTTCCTTTAGGATCCTGCCTGATGAGCTGTAGGATCATGAAGAACTGGACATGACGTAATGACTGAGCACGCGCCCAGTTACATAGGAATATTTTTTGTGGCCTTAGTTGTATAGGAGTTTTTCTGCCAATTCCCAGTTTACTGTGAGAATTTTTATACATGTATGTTTTTTTGATTGTGGTAGAGGTAAGCTTCATGTCCTCTACTCCCCCATCTCATTCCCCCTTTTAATTTGCTAAGTTTAGATTCCTTGGTTAGAATTTTGATCGTGAAAGAATTTGAAGCTGCCAAAGTTAGATCTGTACAGTATAAATAACTTAGCAACTCTGTTTCTTATTTCTACAACTTTTTGAAAATCAGAGTTTGTGTATGCCTACATTTTTAACAAAGAATGTTTTATTTAAACTCAATCTAGCTTAATTTTTAATTATGTTTATCTCATTACTAATTCATTTAACAAGTCTGTTGACTATTTATCGTGTGTGAGGAACTGCATTAAATTTTGGGACATGTAGAAAAAAGGGTAAAATACCATTTGTATTCTTCCTTGGGCTAGGTACGGTGGAGATAGAGATGACTTAGATACAGTCCCTGCCTGCAAGAGTACATATAGGCCCTGTGAGGAAAGAGAATGTAAATAAATATAAGGGATCATTGACTAAGGTCTGTCCATGATGTAACATCTAAGACATACAGGAGACGGAGTTAAGCCTATAAGATGAGACTGGAGACAGAGGAAGAGAGAGCGTTAGGTCATCGAAGTACAATTGATGGGGCTGTGGGTGTGCTGTGTTGCATGCTGTGAGCATACACAGATAGAGAAAAGTAAGCTAGTATTGAGTGCTCTTTATGTGATCAGCACAAATTCAAAAGGTACAGGGCACACATGGGTGGATAAGATATAGTCATTTTAATCTAAAGATTGCGACTTTGGGGTGCCAAGAATAATGTATATGAAATAATTAGAAAACAATTACATGATAGCAAGAGATTAGCTGCTAAATAGTGTGACTAATTCTAATGAGTTGTATGAATTACTAGGAGACCAAGAAGGCTAGAGGGGTCATGGTTGCTTTCATAGATGTGGTGTAGGACTTTATGAGATAGGAAACTAGTTGATTTGTAATGCTTTTACAAGTAACTGGTAAACTCAGAATATCAGATATATACGATGCTATAGTCTATGAGTTTATTTTATAATTCTTTTATCTGTAGAAAATGTTCCTATGCGGTGCTCTTTTGAACGTTTGCTAAAACTGAATTTTTGAAAGAATTAGCTTGTATTGTAGGTTAATGGTGGATTGACCCAACACAGGTCAGCCTTTTTAAGGATCAGAACCAACTCTCTGCTTGGAGAGTACAGGAGAATACAGAAAGACTTCTCATGGGAACATCTGAAAAAGATGCCAAGACGGGTGAACGCATTTAGACCCAGAGACTGAGCATGGAGCGCAGAGGTCAACAGGCATAGGGAAAGAGAGGTGTCCTCACTCTCTGCATGTGCTAACACCCACCGTGTCACATCCTTCATCTGAATTCCCATCTCTTTAGTGACCACGGCCACCCTGTTGCCTTATAAGTGTCTACTTCAATCACATGACAGGCCATTTAGAATTTTCGTAATTATCTAAGGATTAGCAGTGGAGTAGGCTTTGTTAGCTCCCAATTGAAGGCTCAATTTTAGAGCCATAATTGGAAAGATTTCCAGTAATTTGTGGCTGTTGTATTCAGTGGGAGGAGTAGAGGTAATTTTTGTTACTTTATTCCTTTGCTGGGCCTTTATAATCCACATTTGACAGGGGTATGAGATAATCTCTGACAATGTGCATCTTGGACAAGGTTTTTCTTTGTGGCACCACTGCAGAGGAGGCTGGAAGTATCCTGCTCTGCTACTTGTTTATCTTCTCTGAGAATTAACAGTCACCAGCACTTTTCATAATATAAGACAGAGACATTATTGTGTCAACATGAACTGGTGTAAGTTTTGTCCCAAAATAATCAATCTATTTATTTTTCAGTCTGTGACGGAGTTATTAAATAGTTGATCAAGTCAGTATAAATGATAAATTGTGTCTGTACTGTGATGTGCCATGTACAAACACTTGCAAAGGCACAGGTTTTGCTTTCTTTGGTTAAGATCAGAGCCAAATACCCTGGCTGTCACATACAAAACCAAGTGGGATAGAATCCTCCATTTCTATTGGATGGTACTAAGAAAGCATTGATGCTGAAACAAACATATGGGATATGTGTCTATTTGCATAGATGCATGATTGATACAGAAAGCCAAGAGTCTTTGTTAAGTCCATGAGAGGTTAATCTAATTTCATACATTTATAGATGAACTTTCATGTGACCAATATTCTTGTCTCTTTGGGAGACAAGGACAAAAAAGAGATAACATATTTTTCCTATTTTCACTAAATTTGCTTGCATGCCAGGTAGAATAGCAATTAAAGAAAACTTTTTGTTTAGCAGTTTTAAACCTAAACCATTGAATTCTGAATAGAAAAATAACCAATGGGACAATTTATTAGTTTTCTATAGATCACTGGCTTTGTAAATCTATGGGGCCTAAATTTTAGTCTTGGTTCTGATATATTAAGCTGCCTTTTGTTTGTACATCTATAAAACGTAGAAGTTGGACTATATAGTAAATCTCCTATCATGTAAAGTTTCTAAAACATCCTTCAGAGCTGTGCTGCTAGATTTTAATGAGTATGTGCATTTTACTTGATGGAAAGAGGAGCTTCATCACTGAATAAAATGGAGAATAATTTACTGTTAGTAAAAAACAGGGTCTAATGTGAACAACAGACTGGTTCCAAATAGGAAAAGGAGTACGTCAAGACTGCATCTTGTCACCCTGCTTATTTAACTTATATGCAGAGTACATAACGAGAAACGCTGGATTGGAAGAAACACAAGCTGAAATCAAGATTGCCGGGAGAAATATCAATAACCTCAGGTATGCAGATGACACCACCCTTATGGCAGAAAGTGAAGAGGAACTAAAAAGCCTCTTGATGAAAGTGAAAGAGGAGAGTGAAAAAGTTGGCTTAAAGCTCAACATTCAGAAAACGAAGATCATNAGAACTGGACATGGAACAACAGACTGGTTCCAAATAGGAAAAGGAGTACGTCAAGGCTGTATATTGTCACCCTGCTTATTTAACTTATATGCAGAGTATATCATGAGAAAAACTGGGCCGAATTAAACACAAGCTGGAATCAAGATTGCTGGGAGAAATATCAATAACTTCAGATAGGCAGATGACACTACCCTATGGCAGAAAGTGAAGAAGAATGAAAGTGCCTCTTGATGAAAGTGAAAGAAGAGAGTGAAAATGTTGGCTTAAAGCTCAACATTCAGAAAACTAAGATCATGGCATTTGGTCTCATCACTTCATGGTAAATAGATGGGGAAACAGTGGAAACAGTGGCTGACTTATTTTTTTGAGCTCCAAAATCACTGTAGATGGTGATTGTAGCCATGAAATTAAAAGATACTTACTCCTTGAAAGGAAAGCTATGACCAATCTATACAGCATATTAAAAAGGAAAGACATTACTTTGTCAACAAAGGTCCATATAGCCTATTGTTTTTCCAGTAGTGATATATGGATGTGAGAGTTGGACTATAAAGAAAGCTGAGTGCAGAAGAATTGATGCTTTTGAACTGTGGTNCCAAAATCACTGCAGATGGTGATTGCAGCCATGAAATTAAAAGACACTCCTTGGAAGGAAAGTTATGACCAACCTAGATAGCATATTCAAAAGCAGAGACATTACTTTGCCGACTAAGGTCCGTCTAGTCAATGCTATATTTTTTTTCTGTGGTCATGTATGGATGTGAGAGTTGGACTGTAAAGAAAGCTGAGCACCAAAGAATTGATGCTTTTGAACTGTGGTGTTGGAGAAGACTCTTGAGAGTCCCTTGGACTGCATGGAGATCCAACCAGTCCATCCTAAAGGAGATCAGCCCTCGGTGTTCATTGGAAGGACTGATGTTGAGGCTGAAACTCCAATACTTTGGCCACCTCATGTGAAGAGTTGACTCACTGGAAAAGACCCTGATGCTGGGAGGGATTGGGGGCAGGAGGAGAAGGGGACGACAGAGGATGAGTTGGCTGGGTGGCATCACCGACTGGATCGATGTGATTTTGAGTGAACTTAGGGAGTTGGTGATGGACAGGGAGGCCTGACATGCTGCGATTCATGGGGTTGCAAAGAGTTGGACACAACTGAACAACTGAACTGAATGTGAACATAGTTTGAGGTAGAATTTGGGTTTACTATAATGTGTGACTGTTTTGCTTCTGTAATATTTAAAATTAAATATGTTGGGTGATAAGCAATTTGTTAGAAATAGTTAAGCAGTTATAGTGAACAGTAAATACAATAATAGCCATCAATGACTTGTTTTATTTCATTATTCTTTATAAGCTTTATTTTAAAAATTCCCATTCACTTAATAATCATTTCAAACGTTTTTTTAATACAAATTCTAGAATTCCACCAATACAAAATACCTGACAACTACTATTATAGAAGATTTTAAGGTCTTTTTAAAGGTCTTGAATTTGATTATTCTATATGTATTTCAAACAAATCAAAAATACCACTTCTATCCAACATATCCAGATTTCATTGCTAGAATATCTGCACCAAAGGAAGTATTTAAATAGGAAGTACTTCAAGAGGAAAGAGTATGATAGAAGATGGAAATCTGAATCTAAAAAAGAAACACACAGAAAATGGTAGCTATCAGGATAAATATATATTTTTATTTTGTCTTTTAAAAAGTTAGAGCAAAAAAAAAAAACATCTANGCACCAAAGGAAGTATTTAAATAGGAAGTACTTCAAGAGGAAAGAGTATGATAGAAGATGGAAATCTGAATCTAAAAAAGAAACACACAGAAAATGGTAGCTATCAGGATAAATATATATTTTTATTTTGTCTTTTAAAAAGTTAGAGCAAAAAAAAAAAAAAACATCTAACAATGTGTTGTGATTTTTAACAGATGTCCAAGTAAAATGTATGTATTTAGTAGCAAAAAGTATAAAAATGTTCTGTTACAGTATTTTAATACACCTGAAGTGGTATATTATTAATTGAAGATAGACTTTGATAAGTTAAAAATGAACTTGTAAACCCTGGAATAAGCACTAAAAAATTATTAATATGATTCCAATATTGCAATCATTAGAAAAGGAAAAAAAGAAACTAGAATGCAAAATAAGTCAGAAAAAGAGAAAAAGAAGGGGTAGATAGGACAAAGAGACAACTGCTGTTGCTGCCAAGTCACTTCAGTCATGTCCAAGTCTGTGGGACCCCAAAGACAGCAGCCCACCAGGCTCCCCCATCCCTGGGGTTCTCCAGGCAAGAACACTGGAGTGGGTTGCCATTGCCTTCTCCAATGCATGAAAGTGAAAAGGGAAGGTGAAGTCCTCAGTCGTGTCTGACTCCTAGTGACCCCATGGACTACAGACTACCAGGCTCCTCCGTCCATGGGATTTTCCAGGCAAGAGTACTGGAGTGGATTGCCATTGCCTTCTCCAAAAGAGCCAATTAGCAAACTCAAAAATTTAAATCCAAATATTGATAATTTAATTAACTGTAAATAGCCAAAACCTTAATTAAAAGGCAAAGATTGTCAGATTAGATAGAAATGCAAGACAACTCTATACTATTAACCAACACCACACTTACACTGTAAATATAAAGACAATTAAAAGGATAGGAAAAAAGAAATACTTTGCCAATGCTAAACAACATGGAAATGTCTTTTAATATCACACAAAGTTGGCTTCAGCATAAAAAATATTAGGATCTAAAGAGAAATATATAATGATAATGTTATCAATGCATCAAAAGGATGTAACTGTTCTAAATATGGAGATATCTATAAAAATGCTTCAGAATATTTCAAAATACATATGAAAAAAATCTCAATAATAAATGCATAAGTATGGTTGTAGATTTCAATCCTGTCTTATTAGCTGATGAAACAAATAGAAAATCATTAAGTATATAAGACTTGAGCAGCACTGTCAAAGAGCTCTGATACATTACATTTATATGTACTTCACACAATAGAATAATGTATCTTCTTTTCATATGCAGAGGGAACATTTACCAAGATAGACTGCATTCTGGACCATAACAAAAATTTCACCAATTAAAAATTAAATCTTAAATATATGTTTTATGTTTACAATGAAGTTAAAATACAAATCAGTAACAGAAGGAGACTTGAGCCATCTCTTTGGAAATTAAACACTATGCTTCTTCCTAGCCCATATGTCAAAATAGACAAAATAGTGTCTTGAATTGGATAAGAATTAAATGCAGCATATCAGAAATTATAGAATATGGCTAAAGCAATGCTTAGAGGAATATTTTGGAGAAGGCAATGGCACCCCTCTCCAGTACTCTTGCCTGGAAAATCCCATGGGCGGAGGAGCCTGGTAGGCTGCAGTCCATGGGGTCACTAAGAGTCAGACATGACTGAGCGACTTCACTTTCACTTTTCATTTTCATGCATTGGAGAAGGCAATGGCAACCCACTCCAGTGTTCTTGCCTGGAGAACCCCAGGGACGGGGGAGCCTGGTGGGCTGTTGTCTATGGGGTCGCACAGAGTCAGACACGACTGAAGTGACTTAGCAGTAGCAGCAGCAGCAGAGGAATATTTTATGTTTATTAAAAATCTAGAAGTCTAAATGTGCCACCTTAAGAAGCTAGAAAAAGTAGAGAGAGCAGAAAGAAGGAAGTAATACTCAGAAATCAAGGACATTTTTAACTGAATGAGAGTTTTTAAATCAACGAAATAAAAAGTTTGTTCATGGAAAGAATTGATTAAACTGATAAACCACTAGCCAGACCAAAGGAGTAAAAAAGAAATTGTTTACCAACACCAGGAATGAGAGAGAATATAGTACAGATCCTACAGATAATAAAAATATCAAGGAGATGTTATGAATAACTTTAGGTCAATAAAAATCATGATGTAGATGAAATGGTCAAATTACCCTAAAGATACAAGTTACAAAGCTCATTACAAAAGTAGATAACATGACTTACTCTGTGTCTGCTATAGAAATGTAGTTAAAAGTCTTGCCACAAAGTAAGGGTTCCTGCTCTATTCATTTTCTGTTTCGTATTTGCTATGGTTTTTAGCCAGGGCAATAGGGTGAGAAAAAACTAAAGAAGGCATATGGAATAAATGGAACTCTCAGATCCTTCTGATCCAAATGCAAACTGACACAGCCACCTTAGAAAATTGTTTGCTGGTTCTTACAAATTTAATCATATATTTCTGTCACTCAGCAATCCCACTCCTAGCCAAGAGAAATCCAAACTAACATGCACATGAAACCTAGACATAAATATGTGTAGTATCTTACCTATAGTTGTCCCAAATTAGAAGCAACTCAGTATCCATCAGTTGTGAAGGAATAGAAAATTCTATTGTGTTCATAGGATGAACTGCCATTTGGTTCAGACTGCTTCAAGGATGTTAATACAAACAGCCTTTGAGCATAGAGGTTAAGTCTTCTTAAAAGCAGGAATGCTTATTATCTCATATAACCAAGATCATGTTTCCCTCCATGCGTATTACTCATTATAAAAGATTCTGGAATCTAAGCTCAGAGTCTCTCTCCTGTAACTTTACCCAGAGTACAGGCAGGTATCCATCTGATGTGACCGCAACACTATCCAGAATCTCACCCTGTTGAGTCCTGGAACCTGAGAAACCACGCACCGTGATCCTCTTGTCCTGTTCATGGGTGATGGCACAAGATTCTTCAGCCACATATTCATTCTGCTACTACTCAGTGCTTTTTCTCCTCCAATTCTTCATGTTGGGATTCTTCCCTTTGGGAACCACATTCAGTTTTCAACAGATTTGCTCACTCTGCTTTGACTCAACATGGCTGGCTGTTTCCCAAAGACTCCACTTGTTTTTCATATTCTGCAGAGGAGACACTTTGCATTGCCGTAACATACATATAGTGAGATCTGGGGATGACTTTGAAATTTAAGTTCCTTTGAGACTGATTTGTCTGTAGCCAATGCAATAATTCTCCCTCCTCTGTAACATACGTCACCCTGCTGTACCATTGATTATCTAACAAACTTCCAGTCATTTGAAAGCCCCTTAGTTTATGCTGTTTAAAACTTTGGTTGAAACCAGCCTTCCTTTCTCGACATCACCTTTACTGCCAGCAGCTATGGCAACCTTAATACTCATATTACTTCTGTAAACCCGTAAGTAGCTTGACCTTACCCGTTTGAGGACATCCATCATGCTTCAGATGCATGGCCTCAATCTGGGCTTTATTTTGCCTGGAGAAATGCAGTACACTTGGATCATCTAAATTTGTAATATACCAGTATCCAATGACCAAATTCTCCAAGATTTTTCCTTTTTTTTTTTTGTTTCTACTCTCTGCTAGAGTTTTCCTGGTAGCTCTGATGATAAAGAATCTGCCTGCTATGCAGGAGACCTAGATTCCATCTCTGAGTTGGGAAGCTCTTCTGGAGAAGGGAATGGCAACCCACTCCAGTATTCTTGCCTGGAGAATTCGAGGGAGAGAGGAGCCTGGAGGGCTACAATCTGTGGGGTCACAAAGAGTTGGACACGACTGAGCGACTAACTTTCACTTTCACAGGCTATCCAGAGATCTTGTTGAAACTGTGTGGTTATACTGTATACTTTTCCTCTTCTGGTGTAGCCTCTTGGTGTCTCTGGAACCATTCTTTGGATGGTCTGCTCTTCAGTGTCCTCTGGGTTACTGGACAGGAGAGAGTCTTCTCATTTTGCCTTATCATGCATTGCTATTACAGTAGCATGTGGCAGATTTCATGTGTTTCCCTCCTCTCTTTTAGAGGGATGTAGGCACAGCCAGGCCTAGGGTTTTGTCCATTTTTTTTTTTTTCCTATGTAGTCCCAGAACCTGGAGTGATTCAGAGACCATATGCATGACTGAATGAATACTTAGTAAATGAATTAAGAAGACTGTAGAATGAAAGATCTTGGTTTATCCCAGCGGTTATTAGTCTGTAGACAGAGGTGTCAGCATGAGGTCAAGATGACTCAAAGGTCTTTTCCTTAGGGGGGTGAGTGAACCTAAGGGAGGGTTATAAAGAAGAGTGATCAGCTCTGAATTCAATTTATCAATCACAAGTATGTGATTGTGTCTCCTTGGCTTGCTCCTTGAGAAAATTGAAGCAGTTAATTGAAGGTAAGTGACATGATGAATTTCACCTATTCTGCCAGCTACAGAGTACAGATTAGAAACTTGAGTCTTGTTGCAAATTTATTGCCTTGAGCCTTTAGCTAAACCACTGAACCTGAAAATGTTTTTTTCCTCCCAATACTATCATATTCCTAATTTGGAAAAAGAAGATAAAAACATCTTTCAATCAGCACATAAACCCTCCTGCAATTTCTGACTCCAAGCAAAAATTATTTTTTACGAGTGGGTCAATAATTAGAGAGGTAGGAGAAAGAGAACCAGATTTTAAATCAGAATGTTTCACTTTCTAGTGTGTAACTGTATTTTTCACTTTCTTGTGTGTAACTTTGGGCAAACCCATCATTTTTCTCAAATTAATTTGTAAATATGAATGCAATTTTAATATGGGTAATAAATGTCAAAAGGCAGATAGCATAAGGAGAGAGATTAGAAAACTGAAAGTTATACAAATATAAATTCTTTCTATATATTTACCATTTAGTTAGCATTTCGTAAGGGTGAAAAACAATATGTCACTGCAATGTAACTGATTTTATAGGAGACTAAGAAATGTCCTCTGATGCCACAGTTGCTCTTTGTGTATATATGTATGATAATTCAGATGTGAATTTCAAAAGATAAGGAAGTGAAAGTTTTCCCCTGGGATTTGTAAATTCTCCTCTATTTAACACTTAGCAGATTTGATGTTCTATCTTGCTTGTATTTAATGTGTCTATTTATGGCCTTCCCTTTTCTGTTCCAATTAATGTACGATTATTTACAGAATAGAAAATTTGTGACAAAAATGTATTAACACTGCTTTCTTTTTAATTGCAGTATATTCAGCATGCAGTATTATGTTAGTTTCAGGCTTATAATGTAGTGATTTGATATTTATATACATTAAAATTTGATGTCTAGTAATCACCTGTCACCATACAGTTTTTATAGTACTAGCTATATTCCCTATGCTATACCTTACATCCCTGTTACTTATTTTATAATGGAAAATTTGTGTCATTTAATTCCCTTCACCCAGTCCTCCACGCCCACCCCTGCCCCCAGCTCTGGGGACCCCCAGTATATTGCTCTATCTTTGAATCTATTTCTAATTTTCTTTTTTTGTTTGTTTTTTAGATTCCATATATAATTGGAGTTATGTGGGATTAGTCATTTTCTGACTTTAATACCCTCTTCAGTTCAGTTCAGTCACTCAGCTGTGTCCGACTCTTTGTGACCCCATGAATTGCAGCACACCAGGCCTCCCTGTCCATCACCAACTCACAGAGTTCACTCAGACTCACGCCCACTGAGTCAGTGATGACATCCAGCCCTCTAATCCTCTGTTGTCCCCTTCTCCTTCTGCCCCCAATCCCTCCCAGCATGAGGGTCTTTTCCAATGAGTCAACTCTTCCAATGAGGTGTCCAAAGTACTGGAGTTTCAGCTTTAGCATCATTCCTTCCAAAGAAATCCCAGGGCTGATCTTCAGAATGGACTGGTTGGATCTCCTTGCAGTCCAAGGGACTCTCAAGAGTCTTCTCCAACACCACAGTTCAAAAGCATCAATTCTTCAGTGCTCAGCCTTCTTCACAGTCCAACTCTCACATGCATACATGACTACTGAAAAATCCATAGCCTTGACTAGATGGACCTTAGTCGGCAAAGTAATGTCTCTGCTTCTGAATATACACTCTAGGTTGGTCATAACTTTCCTTCCAAGGAGTAAGTGTCTTTTAATTTCATGGCTACAGTCACCATCTTCAGTGATTTTGGAGCCCAAAATAATAAAGTCTGACACTGTTTCCACTGTTTCCCCATCTATTTCCCATGAAGTGATGGGACTGGATGCCATGATCTTTGTTTTCTGAATGTTGAGCTTTAAGCCAACTTTTTCACATGCCTCTTTCACTTTCATCAAGAGGCTTTTGAGTTCCTCTTCACTTTCTGCCATAAGGGTGGTATCATCTGCATATCTGAGGTGATTTGACATTTCTCCTGGCAATCTTGATTCCAGCTTGTGTTTCTTCCAATCCAGCATTTCTCTAGATCCATTCATACTGTGGAAAATGGCAAAATTTCATTCCTTTTGGTGGTTGAGTAATATTTCATTGTATCTCTGTTTTTGTTTTTGTTTTTCTTTATCCATTCACCTATTGATAGAAACCTAGGTTACTTCTATACTTTGGCTATTGAAACTAATGGTGTGATGAACAAAAGGTGTGCATACATTTTTTTCAATGAGTGTTTTCATTTTCTTCAGATAAATACCTTAACGTAGACTTGCTAGATTGTCCTATTTTTTAGGTTTTCTTTAAAAAGTTTATTTTATATTGGAGTGTAGTTGATTAATAATGTTGGACTAATTTCAGGTGTACAGCAGAGTGATTCAGTTATACATGAATCTATTCTTTTCAAATTCTTTTCCCATTTACGTTGTTAAATAATATTGAGCGGAATTTCCTGTGCTATACAGTAGGTCCTTGTTGGTTATTTGTTTTAAATATAGCAGTATGTACATGTTAATCCCAAAGTCCTTGAAAAAACCTCCATAATTTTTCCATAGTAGCTTCACCAATTTATATTCCCATCACTAGGATTCCCTTTTCTCTATATACTCTCCAACACTTACTATTTTTGTGTTTCTCATAATAGTTGTTCTGACAGATGATCTCTCAATATGGTTTTGATTTGCATTTTCCTGATGATTAATGATGTTGAGCATCTTTTAGTATATCTGTTGGCCATCTATATATCTTCCTTAGAAAAATGTCTGTTTAGGTCCTGTCTCCATTTCTTATTTGGTTAATTTTTTTCATAGTGAATTGTGTGATTTCTTTATGTGAATGGGAAATCCATCCCTTATAATGTATATGGCTTACAGATATCTTCTGATCAGTAGGTTATCTGTTCACCTTGTTGATGATTTCTTTTGCTGTGCAGAAGCTTTCAAATCTGATGTAGTCTCATCTGTTTTTTTCTTCTCTTTTCCTTGTCTGAGGGAGGCATTCCAAAAAGCCATTGCTAAGACTGATGTCAAAGAATATGCTGTCTTTGTTTTCTTCTAGGAGTTTTTGTGTTCCAGGTCTTACATTTAAGTCTTAAATCCATTTTATGTGAATAGTTGTGTAATGTGTTAAGTATTTGTCTAGTTTCCTTCTTTTGATTGTAGATGTCCATTTTTTCCAACAGTTTATTGAAGATACTATCCTTTCTCTATCCTTTGCTTTTTGTTGTAAATTTATTATCCATGTATGTATGGGTTTATTTATGGAATCTGAAAGTCTGCTCCATTGATCTATGTGTGTGTGTTTCTGTCAATACCATGTTGCTTGATTATACCTACAGCCTTTTAGTATAATTTCAAATCATGGAGTGTGATACCTCTAGCTTTGTTCTTTTTGCCTAAGATTGCTTTGGCTCTCTGGGTATTTTTTGGTTTGAAGCAAACTTTAGAATTTTTTGGTTCTGTATCTGTGAAAAATGTTACCAAGATTTTGATAGTGAATGCATCAAATCTATAGATTGCTTTAGGTGATGGGGCATTTTAACAGTGTTAATTTTGCGATCCGTCAACACAGATCGTCTTTCCATGTTTTTGTATCACTTCTTGTTTGTTAGTGTTCCACCTTCTTGGTTAAATTTTTCCTCTAATTTATTCTTTTCATTGCAATTGTGTTTTTTCTTAATTGGATTGTTTTCTTAGTCACGTTCCACTGATGTTTTTTTAGTGTATAGAAATGCAGCAGACTTTTGCATGTTGATTTTGTATCCTACAACTTTACTGTATTTATTATTTCCAGTAGTTTTTTTTTTTGTGTGTGTGTGTGTGGAGTCTCTAGTGTTTTCTTTACATAAAATTATGCCATTTACAGTGACAATTTTCCTTTCTCCTTTCCAATTTGGATGCTTTTTATTTATTTATTTATTTATTTTGCCTAATTTTCCTGGTTCAGATTTCTAAGATTATTATTATGTTACAATATTATATTATATTACAATATTATGTTGAATGAATGTGGTGAGACTGAGCATCTTTCTTTCTCACCTTGGGTTGCTTTTAGTTTTTCACCATTGAATATGATATGAATTATGAATTTGTCACATATGACAATTATTATGTTGAGGTATATTCACTGTTTATTGAGTTTCTTTTCATAAATGGATTTTGAGTCTTGTTGGATGCTTTTCTGCATCTATTAAGATGATCATAGGATTTTTAGTTAATTTGTTAATGTAGTGTGTCACATTGATTTATTTGTGGGTGTTGAACCATTCTTGCATACCCTGCAGTAAAACTCACAGGAGCATGATATGTAATCCTTTTAATGTATTGTTGAATTAAGTTTGCTAATGTTTTGCTGAGGATTTTTGTATCTATGTTTCTGAGAGATATTGGCCCATACTTTTCTTCTTTGGTGTTGTGTTGTCCTTGTTTAGTCTTGGTATCAAGGTAACGTTGCACTTGTAAAATGAGTTACAAAGTGTTCCCTCTTATTCAATTATTTGGAAAAGTTTAGGAAAGATATGTATTAACTTTTCTTTGAATGTTGAAGAGAATTTACTTGTGAAGACTGAAGACAGATTTACCTGTGAAGTCCCAGACTCTTGTTTTGGGGGAAATTTTTGATTAGTGTTTCAATTTCTTTACTAGTGATTGATCTGTTCAGATTTTCTGTTTCTTCATAATTCAGTCTTAGAAGGATGGTGTGATTCTACGAATTTATCTGTTTCTTTTAGATTGTTCAATTTGGTGCATAGTTCTTCATAGTATTCTCTGAAACTCCTTTGTATTTCTGTGGTATTCATTGTGGTTTCTCTTATTTCATTTCTGATACTACTTATCTGAGACTTCACTATTTTTTTCTTACTGAATCTGGCTATGGGTTTGTTAGTTTTGTTTATCTTCTCACAAAACAAGCTCTTAGGTTTTTGTGGGGTTTTGTTTTTTTTTTTAATCTCATTGTCTTTGTAGTCTCTATTTCATGTATTTGTACTCTAATCTTTATTGTTTCCTTCCTTCTATTGACTTTGGGTTTTGTTCTTTTTTTTCTAATTTCTTTGAGTATAAGTGTAAATTATTCATTTGAGATTTTATATGTTTGTTTCTTGAGTTATGCCTGCATTGCTATGTACAATTGACCACCGAACAACATAGGTTTGAACTTCGTGGGCCCACTTATTCACAGATTTTTTTTTTTTTAATTGAGTACTAGCACACTACATGATCCACAGTTGGTTGAGTCTGTGAATGTGGAGCCATAGATATGATAGACTGACTGTAAAGTTAAACGTGGATCTTAAACTACACTGCGGATCTGCACTTTCTGCTTTTGCTGAATCCTATAGGTTTTTGAATGTCATATGTTCATTTTCACTTATTTTCAACTTTTAAAACATTTCCTTCTTTGATATCTTGATTGCTTCAGCAGTTCAGTAGCATGTTGTTCTGTCTTAACATATTTGTGATTTTTCCACCCTTTTTGAAGTTCATTTTTTTGTTTTGTTTTGTTTCATAGCATTCTGATTAGAAGCAACGCTTGGTATGATTTTAATCTTCTTAAATTTATTGCACATTGTTTTGTGCGGCAGTATATAGTCTGTCCTTGAGAACAACCCATGTGCGTGTGAAAAAAAGGGTATTTTGCTATGTTTGAATGGAATGTTTTATATGCATCTATTAAGTCCACCAGGTCTGATTTTTCATTAAAGTCAGCATTTTCTTGTTGGCTTTCTGTCTGGAAAATCTATGCATTGATATAAGTAGGGTGTTAAACTCCCCTGCTATTATTGTGTTGCTGTGAGTTTCTACCTTTATGAGTGATAATAGTTGCTTTGTATATTTTGACATTCCTGGGTTAGGTGCATATATATTTATAAGCATTATGTTTTCTTGTTGAATTGATCCTTTTATCAGTATACAATGTCCATTTTGGTCTCTTGTTACCATTTATGGTATGAGTATCTGCTATGAATATCGATACATCTATTTTCTTTTGACTGAAATATTCTTACAGTATCATTTTTCATCTCTTCACTTTCTTTTTTGTCTTTAGAGCTGAGTCTCCTGGAGAAAGCATGTGGTTGGTTTAATCCAACCAGTCACTCTCTATCTTTTGATTGGTGAAATCAGTCAGTTTACATTTAGGGTATTTATTGATAGATGAGAGCTTAGTACTGCCATTTTATCTTTGGTTTTTTGTTTGCTTCACATTTCCATTGTTTCTTTTTCCTTGTGTTGGTGATTTTGTATGATGTTTTTCTCATTTTCTTCTTTTTTATATTTTATGTCTCTGCTCTAGATTTATGTTTTGTGGTTACCATGACGATTTTGTAAAATGTCTCATAAAGGAAATAGTCTTTTTTCTGCTGATGTCATTTTATCTTCATTTGCCTATAATAATTCTGTCCTCTTCTCCTTTTACATTTTTTTTGTTGTCACAAATCATCCCTTTCTATATTGTGAGTTTATTTCAAACTTGAAGTAGCTACTATTAACTTTTTCCTCTTTAACCTTTATGCTGTACTTAACTGTTTAACAATATATTCTGTTACAGAGCTGCATTTTCTGATTCTCTGTGTCTACTTATTATATAACTCAAAGTTTTGTGTACTTTTGTGTTTCATTTCAGGTAGAATTGCTCTTTTCAGGATTTCTTTTAAGGCTAGTCTATTGGTGATTAACTCCTTCAACTTTTGATTGTCTCAGAAAGCCTTTGTTTTTCCTTCATATGTGAAGCACAGCTTTGCTGGACAGAGTATTCTTGTCTGACTGTTTTCAATTTTCAATGTTTTGCGTATTTTGTTCCACTCCTAGCTTATAAGGTTTCTGCTAAGAAATCTCCTGATGATAGCATAATGCTATTTCCTTTGAACTTTACCATCTTTTCCCCCTCTGGCTGCCTTTAAAATTCTTTGCTATTGACAGTTTTAATATAATGTGTCTGGGAGAAGGTCTTTTTTTTGTTGACATGGTTAGGTATATCTTATCCTCATGGACTTGTCTCTCCGTTTTCTTCCCCAGGTTTGGGAAATCCGCAGCTCTTACTTCTTGAATAAAGTCTCTGATCCCCTTGCCCTCACTTCTGCTGAGATATCCATTATCCTCACATTGCCCTTTCTACTGGAGTTGGATAGTTCTCATGAATTTCTTCACTTTTTATATCCTATTTCTCTCTCCTCTGTCTATATAATTTCTATAATTCTATCTTTGAGCTCACTAATTCTTTCTTCTATATGGCCTGCTCTATTTCCAATGCTTTCTAATGCAGTCTTCATCTCATTTATTGAGTTCATCAGCTCCAGAATTTCTGTTTGGTTCTTCTTTAGACTTCCCGTTTCTTTGGTGAAATTTCCCTTCTGTTCATTAATTTTATTTCTGAGCTCATTTAACTGCTTTCCTGAGCCTTCTTGTAGCTTGTTGAGTTTATCCATGGCAACTATTTTGAATTCTCTATGAGTCAGATCACAATATTTTGTGACTCTACGTTTGACTTCTAAAGGATTGTCATGGTCTTTTTGTGATGGTGTTTTCCTGTGGTTTTCCCTGGTGTTTTATGACTTATTTCTCTGCTGACACATTTGAAATATTGAATACCTTTCTTTAGGTTAAACCTTGTATTATTTGATTCCAACAATTCAACAGATTGGTAATTAGAAACATTTCTTTTGTTTTTCAGTAGGTGGCGGTATAGCACAAGTTTTAGTTTGCTTTACCTGCGCTGCCTCTGGCTCTACGCAAGAACCAGTGCTTTTCCCGTTATGGCCTCTGCCAAAGGCCCTCACTGGCACTGCTCTTGCTTCTAGAACGTGCCTTGGCAGTGTTGCTGGTACCACCGGTGAGGCTATCAGGGACATCAAATGACGGACGCCTCCACTGCATCTGGAGATTTCTGGGTTGCAGGCACTGCCATCGATGGGTGAGGCTAAGTGGGAAGCTGGGGTTGCAGGTGCCTCTGCTCCTTCTGATGTCCAGTTACCATGTGGGTGCCCCTGCTCCTTCTGATGTCCAGTTACCATGTGCCTCTCCAGCTGGAGGGGGGAAGGCGCGGGTCCCACTGCTGCTGCCGCTGCTGGCCTCCCTGTGGCCGTGGTCGCTGCTCCAGGAAGCTGGAGCTGAGCTCTCTGGGCAGCTGGCTAAGCCAGCATGGGGAGGGGGTCGGTATCATGGGCACCACCTCTGCTGTTTCCCCAGTCCCCCCTCCTCTGTGTATTCTGGTCCATCCACCTGCAGGTGTACGGAGATGTGGATCTCTGTGGTGTCCTGGTGTGCGGGACAGAGGAGCCTTTGTTGAAATGCAGATGTTTTTACTGGTTATGGATTTGAATGGCAGAATTAAAGGCAGTATCCCGTGTGACGGTGATCCTGGTATTGCTCAATCCAGCCTATGTCTTTTGGTTAGAACATTTAGTTCATTTACATTTAAAGTAATTATTGATACACATACAGTTTCTACCATTTGTTAACTGTTTTTGGAGCTCTTGTCAGTTCCTTTCTTCTCTGTTCTCTTGTGAGTTGATGAATTTCTTTAGTGTTACATTTTGTTTCTTTCTATTCTGTTTTTCCTATCTGTCATAGGGTTTTTGTTGATGGTTGCCTTGAGGTTCATTTATAACTACCTGTGTATATAAGTGTCTATTTTAAATTGATGGTTGCTGAAGTTCAAGTGCATTCTAGAACACTACATTTTTAGTCCCTCTCCACATTTTG
Source organism: Neotragus pygmaeus (assembly GCA_006410875.1). NCBI lineage: Eukaryota > Metazoa > Chordata > Mammalia > Artiodactyla > Bovidae > Neotragus > Neotragus pygmaeus. Next base: position 49,180 of record SJYV01008157.1, read on the forward strand.
TTTTTGATGTCATACTTATTGTCTTGTTGTCTTTGTGTTTTGTTCATGAACAGTATGAAAAGGCAAAATGATAGGATACCAACAGAGAAACTCCCCAGGTCATTAGGTGCCCAATATGCTAGAGATCAATGGAGAAATAACTCCAAAAAGAATGAAGGGATGGAGCCAAAGAAAAAACAATACCCAGTTGTGCATGTGACTGATGAGAGAAGCAAGATCCGATGCTGTAAAGAGCAATATTGCATAGGAACCTGGAATGTCAGGTCTATGAATCAAGGCAAATTGGAAGTGGTCAAACAAGAGATGGCAAGGGTGAACGTTGACATTCTAGGAATCAGCAAACTAAAATGGACCGGAATGGGTGAATTTAACTCAGATGACCATTATATCTATTACTGCGGGCAGGAATCCCTCAGAAGCAATGGAGTAGCCATCATGGTCAACAGAAGAGTCTGAAATGCAGTACTTGGATGCAATCTCAAAAACGACAGAATGATCTCTGTTTGTCTCCAAGGCAAACCATTCAATAT